>JAPMOQ010009989.1:6125-35188 GCA_026543055.1 Argiope trifasciata
AAAAAATACTAATTATATCTTGTCTATTACTACACAAATTAGAAGACGAACGAATTAGCATCTAAGGACAAATAATAAGGGGTAATAATATTTAATATTTATCTTATTAAGCTACTACTTCTTTCAACTGAATCTCATTTCAATGTTGTTTTATCTTCATTTCTAAAAAGAAAATCTCTCGATTAGAGATTTTTTATATATATATAGAACTCAGACATTAATTACACTGCTCTCGTAAATTGCAAAATGTCTTGTTTAATTTTTGATGCTGACCAAGAAAGAAAAAGTTCATTAATTGTAATATAGGCTACAGATATAAAGTAAATGTTTAAATAAAAAAAGGAAAAAAATGGTTTTCTCTTATACTGTACTATTTTAACTACACCATGATTAAGGGCTGAATATGCAGACACGGAATAAGCTTTGTCTGGCTCATTAAATAATGCAACATCACTATCTTCCTATCCAAACATCTAAAACCTATGTGTGTTTTTTTTAACTTAGCCTTTATACAAGCAATTTGTTTTAATATTAAATGTTATAAAAATTTACATACAAAACTTTTAAATACGGTTCATCTTCAAAAAACTTAATTTCAGTGTCTCGGATAAAAAAAAAATTTAAAAAAAATTAAAATTAAATAATTAATTTAAAAAAATTTTTAATTAAATTTTTAAGCATAAATTCAAAGTTTGTCAGAGCTTTTGGTGTATCAGTGATAGTCTGTGACCTATAACAACAACAAAAACAGTAAAAACACACAAATTTATAGTTCAAATTTGAAAGTATGAAAAAAAAAAACACTTGGAAATAATGTTTTTAAATCTAAAAAATTCTTGATTTTAATTTGAATAAGCCCTAATGCACAGCTTTCAAAAATGGAATGAAAGTAAAAACTTAATTTTCCCTGAATAAAAAAAAAATCATTTTTTTTTTCTTTAGACGTCTATTTGATAATCTGGACTAGCCTGTGCATACGGTATCAAATCCCTGTATGCAATATTCAAAATTCTCTAGATGATTGACTGACATTGAAACTATAACTAACAGTTTTGGATCGTGATTATTTCTTGAGTTGAAGGGTGCTAATTTAAGAATTTGCTGCATTAAATTGCACAAAACCCCTTTTTGCATATTTTTTAAAATTAAATATATGTGCGTTTACTTCTCAGTCTTTTGAATTGTATTGAAGTACAACTTTTTCCGCTAATTAAATAAATTTTCAAAAAGTTTGAAGTACATTTTACGGTAGTATTTTTGAAATTAATTCAGATATTGCATCTATACATACGCGCATTACGACAATATAGAAAAAACTTTTGTTTATTTATTGTTTATTATTATTATAGGAATAAATGTAATAGTATAGCTCTTAAACAATAAAAATCCAATCAAATTTGTGCAAGTATAAAACAATAGGAATATCAATATTCCAAAAACTCATGGTCTAAGTGAATCCTGCTCTTTATTAAGGAGACAAGACTATTGTCATATATTCCAGGAAATAAAATCAAATAAAATTTAAAAATAAAAGCTGAATAATTAAAATTATGACAAAATGCTAATTTATAATGTTATTTTAAAATTTATTGAAAAATGTTATAATGATGTAAAATCTCGAAAAACGAAATACTTTTATACTTAGTAAACAGTGGTGAGCTTAGGTTTTTAAGGAATTATTTAAACGTAATTGAAAACTCCATACTGTCAAAATAACCAATCTTAAATTTCATAATAAAATATAAAATTAAAACTGACCTAAGAAACGCTTCTAAAAAAGCATTAAAAATCATTAAATAACTGTGTAATCTCAAGCAGTACAATAACTGTGAAATGATCAAAAGTACAAAGCCTGTTTCTTCATTCTGCAAGAGGGGAAGAGAATCATTATTTATCATTCCCCCATTCTCTGTTTTGTGCATACCATCTTCTCGGAACGAACTACATATTGCTAAGTAACAGCGCATGCGTCGAAAAGTACAGGTAGAAGTTGCCTTCCTTTGACACTCAATACAACGGGAAATTTCCGGTTTGTCCCATGATGACGTAGTGAGTCGAAAGCAATGTATCAGTTCGTTCACGAACGAAAGAGTCTGGATCATTCGTTCGCGAACGTAAGAGCCTACTCATTCGTTCAAGAACGAGAGAGCCTAACTCTTTCGTTCAAAAAGTCCTAATCGGTCGTTCGCGAACGACCTTGAACGAACGGGTCAAGTTGATGAACGAACGACTTCGAACCGAATCTTTCAAATGAACGAGATTTCCCATCACTATCATATAGATAATTGTAAGTACGGGTCGATCCTATTTTAGCCCACCTCTGACGCCAATTTAAAAACTCGCCAAATTATCAGCGATAATGATTTTAAAATGGCAACCCTGACAACATCTAAAGAGAAATGCGGCAACCCTACGGAACCTCATTGGTTGATTTAAACTCCGTTAGAAAACTATTTAATCTTATTGGTACTTTCGATTACTTTCAAATACTTTCGATTTGGCGTGATTTTGAAAAATTGGCGAGATATTGAAAACGTCGCCAAAGGTGGGCTAAAATAGGATTTTACCGTAAGTACATTCCACATATTTTCAATGCTAAACTGCAATCATATTTAAAATCACAGAGATCTGTTTCTCTGCGTTTAAAATTATTCGAGAGTAAACTCAAAATAATCTTTCAAATACGTCAGTTTATCACGTGACCAGAGCAGCCAATCATGTTTAAGATGGAAAACCTGGATTCGAAAGATATAGCCGCTTGTCTAATGAATAACTACGTTTTTTGAATAACACCGTTTGGTTCACAGTTAACACTGAGACAGTTAAAAGAAATAAAAAGTAAAAATATAACAACTGAATTATAAACTATGGTAAACATTTTAAAATTAACAATAATCAATTGCTATGAAATAAAATAAGTGCAACATTTTTAATTCATTAAATTAATAAATTAAATTGATTTTGCTACTAAGTTAGACACTACTGAGAAAATCTGATCTCTTGCAATCAGTATTTCAGTACAGCCATCTGGTGGCCAAAATAGTAAATGTAGTGTCCTAACATTACTCCCTTACCAGTAACTGAGTTACGATAATTCATCAGAGAATCATAGTAGGAGGAGTTTAGACATAAGTACACGCAGAATTCCATAACAAGACATGTTTACTTTAGGAATAAAGATTAAATCAAAATTTATGTGCATATATGAGAGCACATTCATAAAACAAATGACATACCGTTTTCCATTTTTACATGAATTAACTGTGATGATGCTGAAAACTATATATACATACTAAAATACTATACAATACACAATACTTCAAATTCATTCATACAACATTTCTAGTTTATATTTATATCATGTGTCATGTTTTCAAATGGCATGAAATTAGGAAAATAAGAATAATAATATTTAACTTTTAGTCTTGGAATCTCACAGGCAATTTCATTGCTCTACCCCGTCGAGAAGTTGGCTGCTTATCAGATGAGGGTAGAGGTTTTAGTGCACCCGAATTCTCATCTGTTCTCTTAGGTGGGGTTTCTGTGTTGGTGTTTTTATTCTCAACCAACAAATAGGCTGGTTTCAACCTGTCAATGGAGATGTTCACACTTTTATTTTTTATTGGCACTGTGAAATACTTGGGTGATCTTTGAACTACTTGGTATGGTCCTTCGTATGGTGGTTCTAAGGCTTTCTTTAACCTGTCAATTCGCAGAAACACATGTGAACACGATTCGAGGTCTTGATGAACAAAAACTTGCTTTTGATGACTTTTAGATGCAGGCACTGGTTTTAACTGTTGCATGTACTTCTGTAATTCAGTTACAAAAGTATTTGAATCCATTTGGATGGTAGGTGGGTCAAAAAATTCTCCTGGCAGCTTGATATTTGTACCATAGAGCATTTGAGCAACAGAATGATTCGTTTCTGGTTTAAGTGAAGCTCTTAATCCTAGTAACACTGTAGGCAAGCTCTCTGTCCATCTGATGTTGTCGTGAGCTTTTATGGCCCCTTTCAGTGTCCTATGTAAACGCTCCACTTTCCCGTTGCACTGGGAATGGTAAGATGTTGTGTGTGAAACTTTTGCTCCACAGACAGCAGCAAGACATCTGAAAAGCTGAGACTCGAACTGCCTTCCTTGGTCGGTTATGATGGTAGAAGGAACTCCAAACCTGCATATCCAATTCTGATAAAATGCTTTACAGACCACCTCAGCTGTTATGGTAGACAAGGGCACTGCTTCCATCCATGAAGAAAAACGGTCAATGCATGTAAGGCAGTACTCCATGCCTTCTGATGGAAGTAGAGGGCCAATGATATCAATATGCACTACACTAAATCTAGAATCTGGTACAGCATATTCACCAAACTTGGATTTCGTATGCCTATTGACTTTGCACTTTTGGCACCGAATGCATGTTTTGGCCCATTCTTGCACATCCTTATTGATTCCAGGTCAAATGAATTTTTCAGCCATTTGTTTGATGGTGCTTTTAACTCCAGGACGAGAAAAACCATGTATTCGTTGAAACATCTGCATTCGAAAGTCCTTTGGGATGTAAGGTCTAATATTTAAAGTAGAGGTGTCACACCATAGTGTCTTTCCTGAAGGTAATTTTGAGGGTTTAAACAGTAATGAGGAATTTTCCTGCATTAGTTGGTGTAGCTCTTGATCATGGGCTTGCTTCTCTGCTATAGCATCATAGTCAATAATGGAGACAGACTCAATTCTTGAAAGTGCATCAGCAACTACATTATCTTTGCCTTGAATATGATGGATATTTGTCGAAAACTCAGAAATATATTGCAGTTGCCGTATCTGTCTTGGAGATGCTTTTTCATTCTTCTGTTGGAATGCAAATGTAAGAGGCTTGTGGTCAGTATAGATGGTGAACTCATTGCCTTCTAACAGATGTTTGAAGTGTTTCACAGAAAGGTATATTCCCAACAGTTCCCTGTCGTAGGTACTATACCTTCTTTGTGCATCATTCAACTTTTTAGAATAGAAAGCTAATGGCTTCCAACTCTTATTTTCAACTTGTTGAAGTACAGAACCCACTGCAAAGTCTGATGCGTCAGTGCAAAGTGATAATGGAAGTCCAGATCTTGGAAAGGAAAGAAGAGCTGCTTCAGCAAGATCAGCTTTACATTTTTCAAAGCTGTTTATGGTCTCCTCAGTCCATGGCACTTTTCTGTGGTCTTTCTTTTTTGCTCCTTTCAACAGTTCATGTAAAGGTGCATGTGTCTTAGCAGCATCCTTTAAGTATCTGGGGTAAAAATTTATCATGCCAAGAAAAGTTCGAAGGTCATGAATAGTGGGTGGCAGCTTGTAATTCCTAATGGTTTCCACTTTCTCTGGCAACGGGCGAGAATCTTCAGCAGTAATAAGGTATGCCAAGTATTCCACTTGGTCAGCTCCCATCACTGATTTTGAAATATTGATTCTTAGTCCATATTGCTGGAATCTTCGGAAAACTAAATTCAGGTGTTCCTTGTGCTCATCCTCTGAAGAGGAAGCAACAAGGACATCATCAAGGTAAGGAAAAACAAAGTCCAGACCAAATAAAACCTCTGTAATGAAACGTTGGAAGGTTGAAGGGGCATTCCGCAGTCCAAAACTCATAACATTAAATTCGTAGAGGCCAAATGGTGTAGTTATAGCAGTCTTTTCCTTGTCTTTCTCAGCAATTGGTATCTGGTAGTACGCTTTCACCAAATCTATTTTCGAGAAAAAATTTTTATCCTTTAGAATGAAATGAAAGTCCTCTATTCTAGGAATTGGGTATCGGTCCGGCACAGTAAGAGCATTGAGCCGTCGGTAGTCCCCACATGGCCTTAATGAACCATCTTTCTTGTTTACCAGATGCAATGGACTTGCCCATTGAGATTTAGAAGGTCTGATAATGTCGTTGTCAAGCATAAACTGGAATTCCTGCTTTGCAAGCTTTAATTTATCTGGGGCCAGTTGCCTGGCCTTCGAATAAACAGGCTGGCCAGTTGTTAGAATGTGGTGCTCCACTCCATGCTTTACAACTCTATTTACTAAATTAGGTTTGGTTAAATCAGGATAGGAATTAAGTAAGTTGAAATATTTAGATGCTCTATTGACTGTGCTTAGATTAAAATTTCCTTGAATGGTAGCAACTTCCCCTTTAGTGGAAAGGTTGGTTACACCATCAATTAATTTTCTATTGTGAAGATCTATTAATAAATGGAATTTTCGGAGAAAATCAGCTCCTATTATGCCACGATTAACTTTAGCAATGATAAATGGCCATTGAAATGGGCGTCTTAATCCTAGATCTAGAGTCAGCATTTTTACACCAAATGTAGGAATTTCTGTGCCATTTGCTGCATACAGTTTATAAGATGATACTTGGCACTCACCTTTTTTCTTTGTCCAAGGAAGAATCGACACATCTGCCCCACTGTCCACAAGGAATTGGCAGCCAGTTCCAAAATCTTTAACGAATAACCGAGATTTGCGGCCTAAATTCTCGGCAGTAGGACTCGCCGCAGTCTCTACCGCTGGGTCTGGTTTCCCGACTGGTCCCAACTGCATGGCTGTACACATTTATTTGCTAGGCACTTTTTCCCAAATCTATAGTGAAAATAACAGAATTTCCCTTCAGGGTTGTATCGCCGTCTTGATTTGCTCCGACTTCTACCTCGTTGACGGTGATGAGGGCTAGAGCTCAGAGAGTTCCGTTGAAAATTTAAAGATGCCAGTTGACCTTCCAATGAAGCTATTTTAGACAGGAGTTGATCCATTCCAACAGTCTCCTTATGTACCGCCGCAAAATCAGTTGATCTTGGCGCCATTTCCACGATCTTGTCAGCCATCACTGCTAATTTGTCGAGGTTCTCTTCACTGACTATGACAATGCCCTTTACTGAGTCAGGCATCTTGTCAAGCCATGGAGTACGCAAGGCTTTTTCCGAGACGTCAACACCAGCCAGGCCACGCATCTTTCTCAGCAGTTGACTAGGCAGCATGTCGCCTAACTCGAGACCCGTGAGAAGACGTTTTATCTTTTTATTTTCACTTTCGACGAATATCTTCAATAATCGCTCTTTCGCCGCCGTGTATTTATTGGGGTAGGATCCTTTACAATGTCCCAGATATCCTCCAACACCTTTGGCTCTAATTGTGCCACTAGGTGACTAAACATAGTCTCTTCGCTAGTAATTCTGCAAATCTTAAACTGCGCTTCCACTTGGTAAAACCATATTTCCGGTTTGTCAAACCAGAACGGCGGTAATTTGACACTAACGCCGCTCGCTTCAGCTTTCTCACCATCTAGAGTCATTTTGACGGTTCAGCAGAAGAAAATTAGTCCAAGGTCACCAGTTATTAGGTACTATTTAGAGTACTCTAATTAATAATTGTTTATATTAATTAATCTATTTTAAAATTCTATTTATATAATTTATATTGAGGTTTAAGATTTAAAATTGCGTCGACAAGTAAAAAAAAAACATTCGTGGACTTCAGCATCTACAGGAATTTTTATTTACTATATCATCACGGTACAGCAAGCAAGTGAAAGTGGTTCTAATGAATAACTACGTTTTTTGAATAACACCGTTTGGTTCACAGTTAACACTGAGACAGTTAAAAGATTTAGTTTAGTTTAGTTATATTAACGTTCCGTTTAAAGCAACACGAGGGCTATTTTGGGACGGACCTCGTAATTTTGAACCACGGTCAGATGACGATGACGACACCTGAAGTGGCACCCCCCTCTCCACACCACACCACACCAGCGGGAGGACTTTGGCCTGACAAATTTAACGTGCAAGAGACCCCCTCACACGACGGATCTTCGGTGGAATCGAGTCTCGAACCTGAAACCCTCCGGTTCCGAAGCCGAGACCTTACCACCAGGCCACCGCGGCCCAGACAGTTAAAAGAAATAAAAAGTAAAAATATAACAACTGAATTATAAACTATGGTAAACGTTTTAAAATTAACAATAATCAATTGCTATGAAATAAAATAAGTGCAACATTTTTAATTCATTCAATTAATAAATTAAATTGATTTTGCTACTAAGTTAGACACTACTGAGAAAATCTGATCTCTTGCAATCAGTATTTCAGTACAGCCATCTGGTGGCCAAAATAGTAAATGTAGTGTCCTAACAGGCATGTTAAAAAATACATCAATTATCACTGGCCAATGATTTAAATTAATTAAGACAAATAATAACTTAAAAAATAATGATATTATCACATGATAATCTGAAATTTGCGGTAGCAGGTTTCATTTTTTTTTCACTGTCACTTTGCATCATACTAGTGTACTTTAGTTTGAAATTTGTTTATTTATAATTCATATGGATAATTGAGTTTAAGGATTATCTGCTGTTGCTGCGCCACCTAATAATCAGGACTTACTACATTACTAAACAAAATACAATGATCTTCCATCTGATCTCTATTTTAGAGAAATCAGGACCTTCTTTGAGCAAGCGCGAAGGGTTTCTGAGTGTAGTAAGAATAGGCAATACTGATTAGTTTCTATTTTATTCGTCGTTCAATTTAAAAATGACTTGGAAAAAAATAAATCAACTGAGAACATATATTATTTACTCGAAGAATACGAAAGGAATGGAATTAATGCATTTACATTTGAAATTCATCAAATGAGAGCTAATTTTGATAAAAAACATTCCTTAAATTAAAAAAAAAAAAAAAAAAAAAAAACCATGGCATTTTAGTAGAACATAGTGCAGTTAGATAACACATTCAATTATGTTTGCCATGTGACTATAATATCAAATGATTTATTCATTTTCTTATACATTATTTTTATTTTTTTCTTATGTTTTCGGATATTTTAAATAATGAAATATAAATAATTGAATAATTATTAATATCATGGAATAATTACTATAATAATTTTTTGAGACTATTAATTAAATAGATAACTGCTCAACGTTCTTTTTTAACGATAATGTCATTCCTTTCCCCTCCCCTTACTTTCATTTTATTTATATGATTAATGTATCCAAACTAAAATTGAAATAACCTATCAACTGACTTTATAACTGTGTGTGTCGAATTACCTTTAGGCATGTGAATTGTGATGACTCTAAAACTTGAGGATGAAATGTTGTATAATATTCTACCAATATAATTTCTATCAAATTTTGGAAAAAATTTGCTCAAGAGAAGATTGCCTATTCATTTATCAGCGTGCATGTGAAAACAATAACTCAGAAATAGAGTTCTTAAAATAATCACCCTATCATCGAATACCTATTCCGCTTTTGGACAAAATTGTTAATCCGTAATGTTTAATTCAACCGATGTGATCCGCCACATTTTGTGGATCATATCGGTTGAAAGAAAGACTCAAAATTCACACTCGCTTTTCTTCATTGTATTGCGAAACATAAAATCTATGTATTGAGTGAGACATAAATTAAATTGAAGAAGGATAGCACGAAAGGAAGGGTTATTTGGAGTAGCCATACCTTTCCACCCAATCTTTCACTTCCATATGTTCATAACAAAAAATATTGAAAGAAGTGCTTTAATACCTTATTACTGGACAAAGTTAAGGGGAAATTAAGTTGTTGCTTCAGTTTTCAAATACACATCACTAACGTACAGTCATGTTCGCAGTGAGTAACTCGCAAATTTATAGCCCAAACAATTTAATTTCAGAAGCAAGAAATGGTGAAACAATTTTATAGTGCACCCTTTTCTAAAGATTACCCTCCTTTCCTGTGATATAATTTGATACATGTATTTAAAATCAAGCGAGGAAGAATAAAATAAGGTCATTTGCTGCCAACAAAGATACTAGCTTTGGAATTACATGAAATTAATTTATATGATTCCTTATTACGCTTCTAATGAATTCAGGAAAATCTATAGAAAAAGAAGGCATTTTGATCATTTTTGTATTGAATGTAGTACAAACTGCTCCGAAAAATTTTAAAAGAAAGAAAAGGAAATTATTTCGAAGAGTTTTGGAAAACAAATCCCCAATTCGAAATTTCATGTTTAAATAGATTATTTTCACTATTTTGATCTTAATAATTTAAATCAGGCTACTCAAATTTTTTTTTAAAAAAAAGTTGATATGGAATTTTTAATTCCTTATTGAAATACAGATAAAAAAATTATTTCTATTTATATTATGCTTAAAACAAATACTACAAAATGTACACAAATCGAAAAAATGCATTCTTTATTTTATTCTCGTACGCATTAAATGATATTTTTGAATCTTGAAGTAAATCCTTTATTAATGCCTGTAAAATAATTCTAAAAAATCTGGTAATTAAGAGAAAATTATTATAAATAATCTCATATTATTTATAATAATATGCATAATTATTTCAAGTATATCGTTAAATTCATCTCTAAATTTACAATAACATGCAATGATATAGCTAGAGCTTTGTGACAAAATATATAACACATTACATGAAATTAGACAGAAATTCAAAGACCAATTAAAATCAACTCATGATTAATTATTATTGTAAAAATTATTTAAATAGATATAAAAAGGGATTTCTGCCTGATTAATAGAAGTTTCAATGAACGAAAATGACGTGATTTTTCGAGTTTTTTTACGTGTCTGCCGCCGTGCTCCCCCCCCCCCCCCAAAAAAAAACAAACAAACAGATCACTTCTTTTAACACTCCTGTTATCTTGAATATTAGAAAGTAGATTTCAATTGATATATTCCGGTTGAATCAATTACAAATCTACTTTCTAATATTCATGATTCGATTTCCAGGAATATAGAATTCGATAAATTGTTTTAATCACTAAATATTTGAAAAACACTCGTACAAATAATACTTTTATTGAAAGATTCTGAAATTTATTCTACCTCCAGTTCTGTTATTGTCGAGTGTTCGTTTTTTTCCGAGCATTGAAAGGTGAGAAATTATTTATTTTTACTTACACTCAAAATATTTAAACTCTACTCTTCTTTTTATGCAATATATATATATATTTGATTGCAATTTTATAATTTATTTTATTTAACTCATAAAATAACCAAACACTTTAAATCATAAGTTGACAACTATAAATTGCTAATAAGCTGTGAAGTCTTTTGCTTTTGAGTTTTTAATTTACTCCCAGTTTGCTGAAAATGTTAAAAAATTTATTAGAAATTTTTCTTTTAAACAGAACGAATTTATTCTTTAATTTTGTGTATAGGGCAGGGACCTGATTGACGATTTTCCCTAGTGCTCAGCGCCGTCAATATTTGTACGCCCATTTTCAAACATTCTTTAATAATTATCTATAGTTTGACGAGGCGTTGCAATTTCAGTGCACTTAACGCGTTCCGCCCAAGAAAATCGAAATCGGTCTGGGTGCTACTTGCAGCTGCCGAAGAATGTGCAAGACCAATCATTAGACAAACTGAAATTGTCTCTACTGAGATGTGCGAGTTGCAAAACAAGTTTCATCAAAATAGTCTTTCAACGAAATTTTTTAGGAAGGAGTACATTTTAAATGACCTACGCACTGTCAATAGTACAAGGGGGAAAAAAAAAAACCCCTTCTATTGACAAAGGA
Source organism: Argiope trifasciata (assembly GCA_026543055.1). Taxonomy (NCBI): domain Eukaryota; kingdom Metazoa; phylum Arthropoda; class Arachnida; order Araneae; family Araneidae; genus Argiope; species Argiope trifasciata. The sequence goes on from JAPMOQ010009989.1 coordinate 17,683, forward strand.
CTACCCAACAGGCCTTTATATAAAATTCTAAGTAGGAGCTGTTTTCAAGCTGAAGTCTTTTGTATTGCTTAAGAAAAGGACACCTGTGAGTTGTAACTCAGGAATTCAATAGGAAAGAAAAGGTCCTTTAAGGTAACAGCGGGAAAGTTTTTCATTCGATTTTCTCTTACAATGTCGCAACATGGCAGATTTCCTTCTGCGAACACGTGGTGAAAAGGAGGGAGTAGCTAGCACGGGAGTGAGTGACGTGCAGTGATTAACAGAAAATGCTCACAAAAACTACCATCAAAATCGAGTATACTGAACACGTCTAGTCTCCTTTATACCTTCTCGTATCCGTATAGAGAAAGTAATATAATCGTCAAAAAATTCGAATACGGATATAATTTGTTGAATCGAAACGTTTACTTTCAAGTATTCAAAAAACGCATTTTTGGAATTATGTCCACCTGTCTGTGACGTACTTTAAAAATACTTAGCTATATGCATGAAATCTGGTCTTTTGTACCAAATTTGCAGACTTTTATAAAATCTATTCTGAGAATGCCTGCCCGATTGTTCAAATTTCAGTTAAAACAAAGAACTAGGTGGATACAATTCTATGCATATATTTAAAATCTTAATATAGACATCAATCAAATTTTGAGCCAAATTTAATAAGAGGTTGAGTGGCATGTAAAAATGTTAACTCAAACGCAATGGTTTTTTAAATGTGAAATTAAGTTCTTAATTTATAGACTACAGCTATAAGTGTAGTTAAATCTGTTGGACAAATAATAATAAAAAAAAACTACTTTAACACATAGTGTTTTCAGATACTATTACCACATTCCAGGCATTAATCGCCAAGAGTCAAAAGACAGATTCATTTAAAATGCTTTCACAACAAAGATAAATACTTTTTCGCCTAGTACATATCAATGCCATGCAAGTCATTATCTTCCTACTTAACGTCCATAATTTATTAAGGTTGTGCAGGAAGGATAACACAATTAGAGAATATGCGAGAAAGTTTCGGGCAATCATCCTCGTAGACAGAATATGCACTTAGATCGCATTCTTTCCTTTTGATGGATCCAAAATTTGGCAATCACATTTACAATTTTAAACATACAAAGCCACACCTAATTTTTCATTTTCTCATCTCATATATGAAGGTGTAAAGCTTCCTATATGAAATGTTCTCGAATTCTTAGTTTTTTCCTTCCTGGGAGGATATAGTGGCATGTGACTGCTAGCAATTTGAATCTCTAATAGAGTAAAGGTGTCGATATATGAACTGTGCTGTCATAAGGGATGTTTATCAAACATTTTCTTTCCTATCTTGTCACCAACTTACATTATACATACTGCTAAATCCAAGCAGGGAGACCTGCTTATGGTTATCTTCACATCTTTGAGTTATCACATTCACACCGAGTATACAGACAGATGAGGATTACCTCCTCGACAGATTCCGTCCAAAATCTATCATACTTTTTTAGGTTCAGATGTTAAAATGGTCTAAATTTTGCCTAAATCTGCATTTCGGTTGTCACACTCACAAAATTCCTATGTGCAGGTTATGATTAAAATAATTCAAAGGAATCTTCATCTCCAATCTTACTGCTTTTTTAAGTTATCACATTCACAAAAGGACTTAGTTTTAACAAGTTAATTGCCTTTGAAGAATATACTCATCATGGAAAAGTGCAACATTAAACATTTTAAATATGTCAGGAGTAATAAGTTGTGATATCAGGAAATATTTGAGACACAATTTAAGACATTCATTTTTCGAAGAAGTTTAAACAGTTAAAAATATATTAATCAATCTAAAAGAAATTAACACCTCGAAATATCAATTTAAGTATACAATACATACATAATTATTTAATGTATCAAGACTTTTAGACCAGTCTCTGAGAAAAACTGCTTATTAGAACCAGCATAAGTTCTTTAACTGTCTTGTATACTTGAAATAAAGCCTTCCGGCTTACACACCTTCTCCAGCAATGTAATACAGTAAGCTCTGTATTTTACAGGATAGTGAACACCAAATATTTATTTTGAAAGCTCTAATTTCAGTTGAATGAATCTAAAATTTTATAAAACAATATAATTTTGTTAGAAGACCATGCAATAAATTTCCTTTATCTAAGTATGTATTCAAGACTGACAGTTGGTCTAAAATGTGCGACAAATATACAATTTTGATTACAAAACTATGCATGAAGTTTATGGCACAGCAGTACTACATTTTATTTTATTTTTTTAAAAATTATGTTCAAATGGCAAAATTTCCCCCCAGAGAAATATTTAAATTAACAAATTTGGTACAAAGAAAACAAATGAAATTGCTCCTATCTAGCTAATGCATTCATATTGAGACAAATTAAAAACTTCAATTTCAGATTAACTGTAGATATATTAACATGTTGAAGACAAATTTTTTCAAACATTTCAACACCTTCATGATATTTCAGTACTTATTCCAATAGAAATAGGATGAATTAAAACAAAACATTACAAATATTGTAGCTTTATTTATCATGAATTATATGCAAGGAAATTTTCAACATCAACTGATTGACAAAAAAACAGAACTAAATAAATGAAATATAGTTAACAAATTATGAAATGTATAAAGGAATTAACTTCTTGCTATTCCAAGGCAGAAAAAATACAACTTTTTGAAACCAGGTTATTTATTTAAAATGGAATTAAAATTACAATACAAGACTTTAAACATGTAGTAGAATGAGCTAGAAAGAAAAGAAATTTCTTATTGTAAATTCTTATTTCCAAGAAAATTTATTCTTAACCTCCATAAACTTCAGATGCCTGCGGTTAAGAAGACATTTAAAAACTTGAGTGAGACAAATTTCACATACATAGATGCTATTTGAAGGAAACACAAGAAATTTTGGCCTTAAATCTGTAAGGTTTTCTTAAGACTACAAATTTCACATGTAAATGAAATTTCTCTACATTTAAACATCTTTACATCTCATTTCTTTTGCATCCTGTATGCTGGTTATGTAACAATGAATTCCAGTCAAACAACAATATCACAAAATGAATATTTACACGATGGAGACAATTTCACCGTTAAAAATTGTAAAAGCAAAAGAAACTCAAGCAGCACTCTTTTTCCCTTCTTTTTCACCACCTTCATCGTCATCGCAAGTATTGCCAGAATGCCATATTAATCTTTCTTCATAGAATTTAATTACGATCTGAGGACACTTCACATTTGCTGTCTTAGATGGGACAAGGTCTGCTTCATCGCATCCCTTCCTACAAAAATCAAAGCATTATATAATTAATACACTATGCAATATTAGAATAACAAACCCATTAATAATTCAAATGATAAAACGTACAGTTTTTAATTATTAGAAAAATAAATTTATTATAAGATATGTTTTGGATAGAGGGGTATATGATTAATGATTGCCCAATAAATACATTTTTCCCCCCCAAAATAATTTCCTCTTCCCATGATACATGTTGGTTATTTTTTTAAATTAATTTTACATTATAAAAAAGTTTGAAAATTCAAAACCCATTAAAAAATGAAAGTATATTTTTAAGAAAAAACATTCCCAGCATTAAAAAATTATTAAAAAGACAAAAAGTAACTTTATTGCAAATATTCTTTAATTAAAAATTTTAGTACTAATATAAGATGAATGAAATAGTTTATTACCCACTGCATAAATTACAATTCTTATCAAAATATTTCAATTATCATTAACTTATTAATTTGGTGACCAGCTAGTTCACATGATGTAATAATGCTCTTCAAAATTTACATTGAAACATTTATGAATTTTTATCACTTAATAGCTTTACCAACAAAATATTTTTTAAGCTTCACACTTCAAGAGTTACACGAATCATATTACAGCATTACAATATTTTATTCATTATACTATAAAATTCTCAAATTCAGTCAGCTGCCACGAGATTTAAATTTGAAATGAAGAGACAATTCTGAATTAGAATATCACTATAACAGATGTTTTAATCTATTTTATCAATCATCTCTAAGAAGCTGCAACAAGGATTTCTCAAGACTGCTTTGACCCAAGTTTATGAAAAGGTTGAGTGCTCTAAAACCGTAATCAGGGTGACCAGAATTTGTTTGGATTTCATTACCATTTTTTAAAGAAATTTCACAATCATTTTAAGAATATTTCTAAGGTCTTCAGAATGATGTCATTTAATTTTTATTCTCTTTAATTATTGTATAATAAAATCTTATTTTATATGAAAAAATTGTTCTACTCTTAATTAAAATCAAAGTAAAATAAAACTCAATTCTCAGGGGAAAAACACCATTTTCATATATTGAATTTTGCACTTTTCAACAATGAAAAACATTTTCCTCTTTTTGCAAATCAGTCATACCTCAGAATTGTTTGTCAAAATTAATCATTAAGAAAATAAATAAAAAAATGAAGTACTAAAGTATATGCATGTTAGTAGAATACATAAGAATGGAATGATTTGTTTCTTTCCAGTATGATTTCCCAAATACATACTGTTTACCAACCTGCCAATAGAACTGAACAATTTTATCAACAGAATAACTAAATAATTAAAAAAAATTACAAAAACAAAATGAAACCTCTGCCACAAAATGAGAAAAATTCGTCAATGAAATAAAAATATAATGGATTTATAGCTCAACTATATTAAAATTACTTGCTTGGAGTTTCTCCTTAAAAAAGAGAGAGAGAGAGAGAAGTGTGGAGGAAGGAAAAATTTACAAAATGTTCCTAGAATGTGTCAAACAAATTAATTTCTCATTTTAAATATTACTTTCAAATTATAGAGCATTTTGTTTAATGTATGGGGAACTAAAATAAACAAATAATATAATGTTTAAAGATAGTACTGTAATGTTATTTTATGATGCCAATACCATCCATTCATATATATATATATAATTTAATTCATGTTTGTAACATTTATAAATAATTAAATAAAACTAAATGTTTAACATGAACAATAGTAATAATGTTCAATATTTCCAAATTAAATAAAATATTCAAGAGGGAAATGATTATTGTAAAACAATTAAGATAAATAGCTTTATAATTATAATAATGAACCAATATTTTACAACCAGTTTTGAATATTAACACCCAAAAAGTGTAACAACTTACAAAATAGGATACCTAAAGACTATATAAGATTTAGACAACTTTTTGAAATATATTTATAGACCAAAACAAAATTTTATGAAGAATCAAAGAAATGTTCGTTAAATATCTTGAGATACTACTATATATAGAAAACTATTCAGTAGTACACATAAGACCTCAATGCTGAATGAACCTGTTTCCAATTATCACATTTAAAGAAGGAATGCTTGGTTCCAGAAAAGTTTGTTGCAGTTTCATCATTTCCAGTTTAATGCAAAGTTGAAATATTGCATGAACAGACTGAAATTTCAAGAGATATTCCTAGTAACAAGACAGAAGGGAGATAAGTCTTAAAATCAAATTTGATATTATTTCCAAAGCAAAAGTGATTTCAAATGAAATTTCTTATCTTAATATAGCTAACTATTGGATTATAACTGTATCGTAGTTATAAGGCAATATTTTAGAATAACAAACAGCAAATTTTGTTATCAAGAAGGAAATCATTTTGAATTTTCAGTGCATCATTCTGTATTTTTTTTAAAATTCTAAATGGAAATTATTGCTTCCAAATTAGCATTAAAAGAGGGGAATATTTCAAACTACAAACATCTTTTGTCACCTCCACAGAGTGGAATAGGCCATTCAGAAAATTTATCTTAAGCCATGGATTGCAATCCATGTATTTTGAAAGTTTTTCGGTTTTAAATAAAAGCAATTTTATTTGCTTCTGATGAAGGTGATGGCAATTTGTCAATATAAGGGTTGGATAGTATGAGGATCTTTTAGAATTAAAAAAAAAAAAAAAATGTATTTATTTACAGCACAGAAACAGATCAGTATGTGAAAGAAGATCAGGTAGTAGCTAAATAATTGCCTCTAACTATTTTAATTCTTGCAAAGAAGGCTCCAAAAATTGCTGATTTGATATTACAAAGCAAAAATATTGAGGAGGCCCTAAACCGAATTTAGCATACTAGAACATAATCTGTCGGATTTGAAGCAGATTATTTTAAATTGCTTTTCACAATAAATGTGAACAAAAAACAGACAAACACTAGATGTTATGAATTGCAAATCATTCTATGAGAGGGTTATGAAAGATTACGCAACATTTATATTATTACAGCATTGTAAGCATATTACAGTAAATATTCATTAAAAAGATTGAATTACCATTTGATCAAAAACATTAATTCTCCACCATTATCAGTAGCACCAATGATTCTTTCAGGTTCAAGTTGGCGATCAAAACCTCTGGGTTTTTCCTCCTGCAAATAATCAGTAACTTAAAAATTGAAAGCACAAGCCATCAAATTTTAAAAGGGTGAGCAAATGAAAGTTAAAACAAAATATATTAGTTCATCAATCATTTAACTAAACATTCAAATATTAAATAAGAGTCTATAACATTTTATTTAGCCACAATAATAAAAGTAAGCAATTTTAAAGTTAGAAATATTTAAAATTGCTATATTTTAAAGCTAATTATGAAATATTAAAGAAATAAATCAAAAGATTAAATGACACACTTCTGCTTTTTTCTTCGCTGGAGCATCAGTTCCCTGCTCCGCTCCATTCAACTTCCTTTTCTTTTCAGATGACTCTTTTCTCTTTTTATTCCAATTTTTTTCAAACTCCTCAATGATTTCAGGACAATCTAAATTCTCTTCAGGTTCCCAAGTATTTTCTGAACTAGAGAAAAAGTCATTTGTTAATTGAATTATAGTTATGACATGCTATAATTTTATCTAGCAACAAATTAATAGAATAAATTCCATGCATTTATATTTAAAAAATAATCAAGTGTCCTTTCAAACTACTTTAATTCTGTTCACACGGAAGTCTTATTAATAAATGTTTATCTTATACTGCAGCCAGAACAAGGCTTGTTGAACTCATTTGTTGCAATTATTTTATCGATATTAAGAACCCCAAAGAATTAACACATGGAAGACTTTATTAAAGGTATTGAAAAGTATAAGCAATACAAGATATCTAGAATTAAATTTATTGTAAGTTTACCTTCTCAGATTTTTGCAAGTTAAAGATATAAACATAATCTTTATGGATGGGGTTATTTCAAATGATTAACAAGATTAGGATTTCTTACCTTCTTTTCAAATTTAAATGTGTTAAGTCTATTTATTATATATCATTATAATATAAATAATTCACTGAATGTGTAAAAGAAACTGTTTAGTTTCAAAATCAACAATTTAGTTTTTAATGCTGAATTTTCCTAAACTACATAGGTATATTGTATTAATCAACTGCAATAAAATTTCAACCACTAGAGTTTTTTTTTTAAATCTAGAAACTTGTCAGTAATAATAATTAATCATATACAATACATAAATTTTGTGATCATTTTCTTAGTATTTCGCATAAAACTTAATTTTTACAATAGATTCCAGGGTTTTAGCTGGTGATCTTTATAGGAAACCAGAAACCCCAATTTTTCTGAAAAATAGGGAGTACCAACAGGTGGTTGACCTATTGATGCCACATTCAGAAAGAAATAATGCATAACACGAAACAGTAAAAATGAGATCAGTAGTTTAAACTGGTAGTTTTCACTGATTTGCTATTACACATAGTTTACAAGTTAGAAAAGGGGAAAAACTTACTCAGGATACCCCTGCCATTTAAGAAAATATTCAGTCTTTCCAGCAACTATTCGTTTGTCAAGGATCTTTTCCACAATGAATTCTTCAGGCTCATCTGCAGGAACCTCAGGTTCCCCAGGGACAGCTTTTTTATCGTCCTTCTTTCCTTTTTTAGACATTTTTCCAAAGCTAGAGAATATAATAAGTCTTAGTATATCAAATTAATTCAGAAATAAGTATTTAAAAATCTCAAATAAAAGTATGCATATTAAGAATAATTAAAATGACATTACAAAGGGTAGATAAAAATGAATCCATATTTGTATCTATAAAATGTATCACTGAAGTTTCAAATGATAGGGAATACCAAAACCTTTTTGTAATAAACATGAATAAGAACCTTTTAACAGACATAAATTCCTATTTAAAAACTATCCATTAGAATTAAAACAGAGCATTAGCAAGTAAACATATTCTGAAATTAATTTTCTTTCATCTCACTATAAGACTCATTCAAAGGATGATGGAATGGCTAAATTCGAGTTATATTTTAAAGACAGCCCCCACAACAATACTAAATAAAACATATTCTACTGATAATTCAGGTTTTACATCCTTAAGATTACAGTGCCTGTAGCTTTATTTTAATCTGGGTATTCTATTGAAAATATAACACACATTTTCCCCACTTCACACTTGTTCAAAATAAGCAATAATTTCATGTATGGGCAAGTTAGAAATTCTTTTTAAAAAGTAGGATTTCTCCTTAACCAATAGGATAATTACTTTATCTGCCATAACTTACGACCTGTGATACAGAAAATTTGCTATGGTGTTTTAGGATTCACATGGTCCCTTCCACCATCATCTTTCATTAGATTCTTTCAGATTAGATTTAATTGGAACTGTATATACACATCAGGGCTGGCTGGCACTTAAAATATAGGATTTTTTCATGTATTTTGCTTGTACACATATTCAAGTAAATTAACCTTTATTATCTAGAAATAGCAAAACAAAATTTATATAATAGTGGGGGGAGGGGTTATGTTACATCTCATATTCTATAAATTGAAAGTAACATAAAATTAAAGACAGGTGAAATGAAACAAAACATTTTTGTTATGATACATATAATTTAATAATACTATTACTACAAAGCATGATTTTCTTGATTTATTCAATTTTGCCAAATCATGTGTTTAAGCTTCAATTTCTGCAACTATTGCTTTCATGAAGCTTAAGATCTAATCTGAAATAAATAAAGTACATTTTGGACCAACAATTTTTTTTTAAAAAAAAGATAATTTCCCTTTTAGTGTATGTTTGTAAGAAAATGATATACAGTTAAATCTCGTTACAACGAACTTCACGGGACCGTGAATTTTTTTCGTTATAACGGATATTTCGTCGTAACGGAATTTTCAAAATTGAACATAAGAAGCAATTAGATTAAGAAATTATCAAAACCAACCATGAAAAACTGCTTTTCAAAAACGTGGATGCTACTATCATCTAAAATATGAAAAGACTTACCTCTAGGGAAGCAATCACCTTTAAAAAACAGATTGCAAAGAAATAAAAATTTTATTTTAGAAAGTCCAGGATCTTTTTCTGTACAAGGTTAGTCGTCACATTAGAAACTAAGTAGTTTTGAAGATGGTGAATGCTTGAAAAAATCAAGTCCGGCACTTTACTTTGTGAATTAAATGATCGCAATGTCCCCAAACTCGCTAACGCTTCTGTTGAAGTAACAATTGGCGCATTGTCTTCTACCACAGTTTCTTCATTTTCACTGCTTTCGTCTTCAGCATCACTCCTGTCGTCTTTAATGGATTGAACGATGTCTTCTTCTGTCAGTTCATAACATGTTAGGACGTTGTCATCTGCATTGAGATAATCGTTCAAATCAACCTCATCTGAAATCAAAGTTTTCTTTTTTGTGGCGTCCCAAATTTCTTCTAACTCCGATTGCTGAGTTTCGTTTGGATTCTCTTCTTCTAAATCGGCATCATCTGGAGCTGAATCCTCGTCTACTGAATGGGTTGAATGTTTCCAACAGTTGCCTATTGTGGATTGACTGATGTCATCCCAAGATCCACATATCCATTCAATAGCTTCCTTAATGTTGCATTTTTTATCCACGTTTTTCTCCAAATCGCACAAAATTTGACGCAGGCAGTAAAAAGGTTCTGTAGCGGGATTTTACTGCTCGGATGATACCTTGGTCAAGAGGTTGAAGCTTTTATGTGCAATTAGGTGGGAAATATTCCACATGGATGTTATCCAATTTTGGTGGATTATTATGGGGAGTACAGTTGTCAATGAGAAGAAGGATTTTCCTCCTCTTCTTTTTCATATCTTTATCAAAATGGATGAGCCATTCATAAAAAATAGATTGCGTCATCCATGCATTTCTGTTTGATTTGTAAATGCATGGTAATGATTTACAGTTTTTAAAACATCAAGGTTTTGCGGATTTGCCAATGATGAGAACTTTTCACTTCTCTGTTCCGGATTTGTTACAGCAAAAAAGGGCAGTGATTCGTTGCTTTGAAGTCTTCCCACCAACACATTTGTCACCTTTTAAGGCCAAGGTTTTTCTCGGCTCAAGCTGAAAAAAAACTCCAGCTTCATCAGCACTGAACACATCATTTGGGCTGTATTTTTTGATGAGGGTTGCCACTTCTCCTTTTCTCCATTCGTTGACCGATTCCATCGGGGCGTCATTCGCATCCCCAGATATGGATTTCATAACCACTCCTTACCGCTCTCGAAAGCGAATCAGCCATCCAAAACTAGCACTGAAGTTTTCTACACCCAGCATCTTAGCAAATTCTAAGGCTTTTTCTCGGAATAAAGGTCCGGTCAGTGGAACATTTCTGGACCAAACATCTTGAAACCATTTGAAAACTGCCTTATCAACATCTTCAAATTGGGCTTTACGCCACCTTTTTCTTTGAGGGCCAAGAACAGAAGTTTGCAGTTGCTTAAAAATGTTTACACGATCTTTTAAAAAAGTTGACAATGTTGATGGAGAAATGCCATACTTTTTAGCCACCTCACCTTTTTTAATTCCATAGTCTACCTCGGATATGATGTTTTTCTTTTCTTCCAAAGAAAACTGTTTCCTTTTCACAAAAGGAGCCATCACTTATCGAGCTGTAGAGTACGCAGAAACCTTACTTTTCGTAACACTTCTCACTCCCGTCTGACAATCTACACTACACGAAAGGCTAGAGGCTTTTTTTTATTTATTGAGAATGGAACCAATAATCATTCAATTTTGTTTTCGCACCGCGACAATTTTTTGTTTACTTCTGGGAAAAATCTGTTTTTGTTTGTTAGTTACACTACCCGCCACCAACTTTTATCACGCAGCTGCGTACCCTTTCGACCCAGGTAGCAGTAAATTGCAGCACCTGCTTCGGAATATCTGTTTCCTCGGAGATGGTGTGGAACCACGTAGGAAATAAGTTGAAAGAAACTCGAAGAAGGTCTGAGTAGTTCGTTATAACAAGATTTTCTTAATTTGATAATTTCGTTATATCGAGATTCATTTAACAATGTTTTAATAGGTTTTCGGTAGAGATTTCTGTAAATTTCATTATAACGGAATTCGCTGTAACGAGATTTTACTGTATTTTTAAATGAACGAAAGGACGAATTTGAAGCAACAAGTTTTAATAAATATAAAAATTAAGCTATAATGATTGTTCCGAAACTTAAAGTTCAAAATTGATATATTTTCGGATATTAAATATATTTTTGTGTTAGATGCACCATTCTTTTAAGATACTAAGTCCAGCATAAATGATGACTCACTTGAAATGAAATGCAATCTTGGACATCTTTTAAGGTGGGTTCAGACGAGGCTTATTGTTGTCCGCAATAGAAGATCCCACCTACTTTCAGAAAATCACGTGACCACAACAGGACAATCGCAAATGATTGTCTCGCCGGGACAAACGTTGTCTCAAGTGTTCACACGGGGACAAAAGCAGAGAGACAATGTTTGCGGACAATAAAAAGCCTCGTGTGAACCCATCTTTAGTGTATCTAGTCTGCATTTTCAGCAGGCAGTTCATGGTCACATTTTCTACCTCGTCATTGGTTGTCTGGTACCAGCAACAAGGTAGGAAATGTGATATTGAGCTACAGAAAATACAGACTACAGTAAGCGCCTATTGTCTCATACTATTTACGTTTCTTATCTTCTCATAAAGCAAGCAGCACACAACAAATTGATTTAGTAGAACTTGAAACCATTCAGCAGAAATCAGGATTGAATGATTTTTTTAAAAATCTATTCAGCTTTTACAGTATACGGATTAGGTGCAGCTCATTGATTTAAAAATATTTTCAAATCTTTGAAAAAGTCCAGATTTTTAAATTAACCATTTAATAACTAAAGTATGGCAGACTAAACCACTGCACGGCTTCAGCAGATTAAATACTGCTAATCTCGACAGAAAAATTTCTTCTTTTGTGCAGCAGCAAAAGTCTGGTACATGCTTATTGACTGCAATTTGGGAATCTTATGAAAAAAAGAACTGTCCAGCAAATAGAAACTGGACTTCTCAATAAAAACATGCATAGGAGTGAGCTTCAATATTACACAATTGCAAATGACAATGCTTTGTTTTGGAAAGCTATACCCACAATATTTACAGATCAGCATTTTTCAGATGAAAAAACATAAAACTTAACGTTCCATACACATGCCTATTAAAAATTTTTTTTTTCAAACTACACCATACCTTTTCAGTATTTTAAACCCCCCCACCCCCGGTAACATGGCAAACCATAATACATTTATTCATACCGAGTTTAAACAGTAGTATAGAGCATTTCATAACTTCAATTAACAAATTAAAAAATCCCCATCTTGGCATAATTAAGTTATGATATAAGCCATTAAGAATCCTTGCATTGTTCTTGCACCATAATTCTTGTAATATTTCATATTATAAAAGCATATTAAAATTGATATCAAAATAATTGGCCTAATTATTTTTCTTTCAAAATTGGCTCCAGAAAGAATTAAATTTTGACGAAGAACCACTTCAATTTCTCAGTAGTTTTTGCTTCTCAGCAACCTTTCAAAAAATAATGTACTTTACTTCTTGCATAACCAAAGAAAGTACTAGATCATTTGTTCAAAATTTTCAGTTTATCAAACTTTAATCATTTTAAAACAATAATGCTACTAACTTCTTTATCAACTCAAAAGAGTATTGAAAAAGAAAACAGTATAGCTTAAAAAAATTAACTAAAGATGTGAATCAAATAATAAAAATTAAACCTTATATTAACACCAAAGAATTAATAAATTAAAAAAATCTGGTCTATTAGAGATAAATTATTAAACTTTCAAACTTAATGTTTAACTTCTCAAAAGAAACAATATCAAATTTGAAGTAGCTTTTGCTTGAAATGGAACATAAAATTAAAACTAAACAAAATTTACTTTATAAAATATTTTATGAATTAGTTATTAGGACGAAATATAGTTTTACTTTCCATGAACATTATTATTATTTAGGCTCGGAATAATGACAAAAAATTTAAATACAAAATACCTCACAATTACAAAATCTACTATAATTAATAATAAGAAACTTTATAACGAAACTAGAAACATTTGAAATTAAAAAACATCATCTAAACAAAGAAAATTAATTATAATGAAGATCTTTAACAGCAAAAACGATCACGAAATGTATAACCGGTACTTTGTGGAAATGAAAGGAACATAACGGACGTTGAGAACCGGCGATTTCCAATCATAAATGAACTAACTATATTCTGAGAAGTCCAAACAATGGAAGAGAAAAATTAGAATTAAAGCTCATAATTTTTAAAGACAAAAAGTTAATAAAAATTACAGCAGCATTTCTTCACTACTAGTATCGAACATCAAATTAATTTTAGGCGCCAATTCTTAAATCGCCGCTAAGAGCAGTTAGAATAATAATTTTTAATAAAATACGATATTAAAAAGCAAACTAAGCACATGATTTTGCCTCTAAATACCTGAAATATATCAGAAGAATATATAATACATGAAAACTATATAAAAATATTTTTCACATACCAAAACCCTGCGAAACCACGAATGCTCGTACAATAGAATGACTTATTCACTTCAGTTCAGTTTCACTTCTCACGATGTCTTAACATTTTAACATTGAGTACATTTACGGAATTAGAATATAATAAGAATTTTTCTTGGTATATTTATCTCTTTCGGTTCCCTTGTTATGTTCTATAACACATAAGTTGCATTTTTAAACGTTATTTATTTTTTTAAAGGGATTACATGCATTTGTTTAAGGGGCAAACATCCATTTAGTGTAACAAGTAAAATTTAGTGCCGAAATAAAAATTGGAATAGTTCAGCAAATACTTCTTACACATCATATTGTAAACTTATTTTCATTCTTATAAAGTAAAAATTCATTGTAAAATTTATTCAAATATATCTCCCGCCATTTATTGCCGCATATGCATGTTCTGAAATCAACAAAAACAGCCGGCTTGCAAAATCATCTGCTGCAGGTCGCTTTTTCGTGTTTGTTTTCATTTCATTTGGCGCGTCAACCGGCATATCTGTGTTACTTCAAACTTAATTTTTGTTGAACTATAATCAGGTAAACTTACATTTATTTCGGTTTAATATATTTTTCTATATGCATGTAAAATTTAGGATGATATGAATCATTTATAATCTTTCTCAAATGCTTTATAAATTATTTTCGTATTTTGAAAGCTTCTCACAATAAGGTTTAGAGTAATCTATTAGAGTACAAATTTGATAGCACTTTTTTATTTAAAATTTTGATGTGTAAAAGAAAAATGAGACTATATTTTTGGGATTAATTGATTTTATAAGTGTGCAATAATAATTTTATTTAATTTAAAAAGTAATTTTTAATGAATTGAAATTTTCACTTAGTGGCATTTTTTGATATATAGCAGTTTTTGATTCATAAATATCACTTTAAATTTCAAAGAATTAATGATAGTTACTCTTATGATATTTCAAAATTTTTTAAAATTGTAGAAATCTAACTCAAATTTTTTTTAAATTGTGGAAACTTGACTCAAAATTTTTTGATTAATTCAAATCATTTGCCATCTCTGGCTCTCCCCTCCCATTAAATTAAATTTCTTGATTGTCCAGAATTGTTAAAAAAGTAGCAAAATTTGATTTTGAGTGAAGTGTGCCCATTTAAAGCATTTATTTTTTGTATGTTATTTAGAAGTGTAAGAGATTGTTATACAATTTTTGTTAACATTTTTATTATTTGATCATAATATACAATGATCTAATTTGATATCTTCCTTCATAGGGTTAATGGTTACTGAAATTTTTAATTAAATACTTTATGTAACTTCATATTAATGGCTTAAGCAGCATACTTTTGGTTTCACATTTTGATAGATATGCAATTTACACTATTTTGGAAATCTTTATGCCTTTCTGTTAATTTTACCATACATTTACTTTACTTTGTTAGCTTCTATAGAATTTGTATAAAATGAATGCACTTTGTTATTTCTAGCTTTTTAATTATGTAACTTTATTTCTAAAGTAAAACAATATATATATATATATATATCATTTTTCTTCAAGATAGTAGTATTTTAAATATAAATTTTTTTTACAGGTTCTTATAATTGAGAAATATAGTGCTTTTTTCCTGATATCTATTTGCCGTTAATGATTTTTGATTCTTTACACCTATCAGAAAACTTACTATTACAAAACAGAAAATATTTGACATTGGAAATATTAGATGTCAGCTTTTATTTAAAAAATCCAAATTTGAATCTGAAAACTTTCTGTATATATAATCATTGATAGAAAAATAAGCTAATTACAAAAGATTTTAGCACTCAGGAATCAAAATCGATTTGTCTCATAAGCCCTAAAATCTAGATTGATAGGTTCAATCAATGTATAATTATAAAATGTGTTTGTTGCAAAATAAACTTATGAGACATTACTTTGGCTTCATCTTAAACAGAAAGTAATAAAGACAGTAGCAAAAGATAACTAAGTAGCACCAAAATAATTCCCAAAGAAGTGAATGAACAATCTAAGGGAAAAGTTAACTTTTTTTTTTGACGAGTTAGTTGATGTTCATAAAAAAATACACAGTTTTATTTTTGAATCTTTTTCCTTGAATATTGGCAATAAATTAAAATTATTTTTCATACAAAAGAAACATTGAATTGAAACTTTGCTTTTATTATAACTTTTGCAGTTTATTGAGTATCTTGTATCTTTTGGCTGCCATTTTTGAAGAATTTGACTGGCAGTTATATATATATATATATATAATGACTGGTAAACAATGTACGTTAAAACTTATAAAATTACTTTTTTTTTGCTTAACTTTTCACATTTTGTACATTTTATTATATGTCTTAAAAATAACGTGATATGGGAAAAAGGGAAAGTCATCAATTTTTATCCTTTCACGTATAGCATGGGATCTGCTGACGGAAGCATTTTTACATAGCTTCTCGAATTTAATGTAAAAAAATCTGAAAAATGGAATCGGATCAGGAAACAAGACAATATTTTTGGAATGAGATATGTATATACTATATGATACAGTAATCAACAATATAATCCTTAAGAAATTAAAACCATATATATAGATTTAAAATTTTCAAAATATATGACAGGTTCTAAGACGTTGAAGACTTTTCATATTACAAGTTTGTTTTATTCTTCCTGCGGAGGCAGCCTTTTTGATAAGCGGGACGGACAAAGCAGAAGTGGCGAATAAATGGACGAATTAATTTTATCTCGTTTTCATATACTACATTTTGATAGGGAAAACATAGTTTACCTTGCGAACTTATCAATTGGAGTCGGATAGCCGTTTCCTGACTTTAGTCACAAATAAGGGAACAACGCAGGAATTTTATAAAAGAATGTGCTTATTGGCAATTTTTTGAGCCCTTCACGCGGAGCATGTGAAAGTCGACATCTAGCTGAGTCTGCAATTTTGCAAAGCTTCTCCTGAATTAATTAAGTAGAGATAAGGAAATAAGAGAATATTTTGAATGACTTTGATGTGAGCTAAATTAAGATAAAACTTCAGAAATTAATTTAGATAGAAATAATATAAATATATATCTAACCATAAAAGCATTAAAATAAGTAAAACCCATTTCCAGGTCAACAAAAATTAAAACGAAACTAATTAGATCGAAATTAAATGCTAAAAGTAAATGAAATAGAACCAATTAATGAAACAAATCTAAATTAATATAAGTAAAATTATGTGAACGAAACAAAATCGACACTAATTACGGAAACGAAACTAAAATTGGAATCGAAACATATCTTAATATATATAAATCTCGTGTCACAATGTTTGTCCTCAATGGACTCCTAAACCACTTAACCGATTATAATAAAATTCGCACACCATGTGCAGTTCGATCCAACTTGAGAGATAGGATAGTTTAAATCTCAAATTCTAGTCGCAATTTTAATTTATTGCTAATTATTTGTCTGTTATTATTTGACAGTCACAATTATCTGTTAACTCCAAATGATTCTAACAGATGTCGATACCTTTCGATTGGGTTGAGTAAGTAATCAATAGATGGCGCTGCTATGGTAAATCTACGAACGTGTCATATAAGCTACATTTTAACAGCATAATTACCACGTGTTGTTGACGCTATAAAATTAATTAAATTTATTTTGTAGTGAACGAAATACCGTATAATTCA
>JAPMOQ010009989.1:35198-47602 GCA_026543055.1 Argiope trifasciata
AAATTAATTAAATTTATTTTGTAGTGAACGAAATACCGTATAATTCAATTATTTCCACTTTTTAAATTTTTGGTGTTAGCATAGCCGCCCACGTGTTACTTAGACTGAAGTGTAAATTGAATTCATATTATAATGAAGATAATACAGTGAAATTAATCCTGTTTTTTACTTATTTGTGCTTCATTGATCAAAACTTTATAATTTAATTTGAATATATGTATGTAAGTATTATCACATAATTATAAAATTTAATTAAAATGTCAATGCAAAAATGATACACAATTTCCTACACTTTTTCAATAGTTGTACAAATATTTTTTTTATTGTTTTTATTTAACATCTATTAAAAAATATTTAGCACTTATTATTTCAATGTGCTATGATAACAAGTTTTTCAGATTTTTTTTCTTATATTTAAACGATTAAATTAGTATTTCAATTCTTATTGAAATTATTATTTAAACTCTATAATTTAAATATGTACATGTCAGTATTATCACAGAATTATAAAAGTTAATTAGAATGATTTTCAATTTTTTTTTCTCATATTTAAACGATTAATTTATTATTTTCAGTCAAATGCCTCGGAAAAAATCTAACCTAAACAACGCGAGCACCAGAGAGGCACGACGCAAACGTATTAAAAGAGCCCATCAGTTGGCAGAACAAATTGAATCAAGAAATCCAGCTCAAAGAATCAGGACAGCAGAAGGTCATTAGAAATTATTTTGGAAACGGAATTAGAAATTATTTTGGAAACGAAACTAAATTATATCGCAATCGAAACAAAAATTATTTCGGAAGTAAGCTACAAAAAGCAATAAAAAATATTAGTATAATAAAAGTGAAATCTATTTTTGAAAAAAACCGAAATTAACTCTTAATTGGGGAGGTGAAATTTTAGGACTTAACTGGGGAGGAACTGTTTACGAGACCACATTTTCTGTATATTCGAATTAAATTTTCTAATGAATATATCAATATGAAGATCAATATCTTTAAAATATTAGTAGAATATATCAGCCAGCATATTTTGCTGATATTTTTCTTTATATATAAATATGTTTTAGAAATTTTTCAAAATATATTATCGTTGAAAAAAAGTGCATTTGAATATGCTCTTTCTACTCAAATTACATGTAACAATAAACAGTATTCCTGAAAAACTTTTTACTTTAAAATGGTAATTATTTTTCCAGTGTTCAAAGGTATATAGAAAACAATGTAACAGAAAATTCAACACTTATATATAAAAAAAATGACCATGAATAAAATTGACCCCTTTTTTTTTTTATCAGCTTACAGGACTTTCATAAGGATTCAGATTTGTTTCCGGCGTATGCAACTGAACGAGTTCGTAGCTTGTGCCGGGTTAGCAAAATCAAAACTCGAATTCCACAAAATTTAAGAATAAATTTAAAATCAGCTGGAATCGGCAAGAACTTTCATAGCCCGGTTTTCTAGGGTGTTTTAAATGTACAGGTTAAGAACTAATATCAAAATCTACCTTTAAATTCTCTCTATATATTCCTCTTAGTATATTAATATATTTTATTAATTTTTTGAATGCATTATCACTAGAAAAATATTTATGTTTGAACAGACATATCAGAATCAGTCGAATGCGAACTTTTATCAAAAAACTCTTCGGCACAATTATCCTTAGCACTAAAATCACTTTCTGTTTCATTTAAAAGTGCCTGGAGCAATGCTTCATAATAGGATCAGTAAATTGGATGATATTTCGATTACTAAGATTTGGTATCACCTGCTAAACCTTGTTTATCACTGGGACACAAAGAGGTGTGTGGGGGGGGGGAAACCGCGCTTAAAGAATTTATTTAATTATTTTAAAACGCATCCGCTGAAACTGGTTGCAAAAGTGCTCGTGTATTGGTCACAAAACTGGAAGTTACGGGGTCAATCCATTCAGTTGAGCTAAAATGAAAAAGTCCACCACTAGCGGTCTCATAGACCGCGCATTCCCAGTTAAGGGTTAAAATTATTTCGGAAACGAAACAAAATTAATTACGAAAACGAAATTAAATATCGGAATCGAAACTAAAAATTATTTCGGATTGAAAATAAAAAGTAAAAAAAAGCATTATTGCATTTAGTGAGCGCAAATGCAGCTACTGCTAAAATACAGATGAATCTAGCAAAATTAGTTATAAATGGCAAGTTAAAAGGAAAACAATAGAATCAAAATTAAACCAAAAAGAATAAGAGTTTTGATGAGGAATATGACTTTTAGTCCAACAGTATTGACACACACACACACACACACAGAGAGAGAGAGAGAGAGAAAATATAAGCACTTAATTTTTAAAAAAACAAAATAGCTGTTTCGAAGACTGAAGGGACTTCCGATTTTTTACATCGCGAAGTAGTCATATTTATGTACAAGCAGGTGTGATGAGCGCGCACAAAATGACAGAAAGAAATGAAGAAAAAGCTCGAGCATTTTATCCCTGGTCTTATGTAGCGTGGGATTTTCGCGCAACCAGGAAAGGGAAACGGATCTTTTAATAGGAATTTTGTCAAGTCAGCGGTTTTTTGCCACTTCACTCGGAGTGTGAGAAAGTACGACTTTTAGACCATCCAGCAATTTTACAAAGCTTCTGTTGAATTAATTAAGTAGATAAAATGGAATTAGAATTAAGAGAATATTCTAACATGAAGTTAATTTGGGCTAAATTGAGCTAAAAATTAGGAAAATAATTAAATTTAAAAATACCATTACACACACATATATATAAAATCTGTGGTGATTTTTTAAAACAGTTTTGAATTTAAATTAGAAATTTGACTAATTTGATGCAAACTTATTGAAATATGGTCTGTGTTTTTAAAAAACATGGTTTCCATAATTTTAAGAGCTTTTGAAATTGTAGTTTTGGAAATGGAAAAAAAATGAAGGGGGAAAAATATTTTCCAATTTGCACATAGAAAAACTATGTATAACTGTACTAAATCTGTAAACTGGTCACACATAGTTTAATTTTTTAAAATATACTAAAAATCCTTTATGTTAAGCTAAGAGGCTAATCACTGTGCATTTCATATTTAAAATTGGCTTAAAGTATAAAATTCTGTTGTGGGGGAAAAAGTAAATTAATTTAATTCCTAATTAAGCAATTTTAAATTTATCTATGAAAACTGAGAACAAAATTGATTTCCATATAAAAATAAAACAACAATTTAAGCAATTTTCGCTTCACCATTTTGAAGCTGATGTTATTGAGAATATATAAAGAAACATGGATTTGCATTTTATGTCAAGTTTCCTGTTATATATTTAAAAAAAAAAAAAAAAACTTAGTGAATTTTTTGAAACAAAGAAAGTTTTTACGAAGAAGGAAAGGAAGGGTGAAGGAAATTTACCAATTATAGTCAATTTAAAATCTCTGCTTTATTTTTATGATCAAAATATTTTATACTTAAAACAAAGATGATAAGTAAATGAATTTTTTGAGAAAAGTTTTAAAGGAGATTTGAATTTTTATTGTGAAACATCATAGATTATATTTTATGATTGAGTTGTCTATCCTGATTTTATTTCCTAAAATCTGCTTCTAATTATGTAACAACAATAAGGTGCATATATTAATGTGTATAGATATATTTAAAATCTTTGAAATAAGTATGAATCTATGTTTAGAAATGGGCACCAAACTTTTAACTTTTTAGAAATGGGCACTTAAACTTTAACTTTTTCCTTAAATTATAGAATATGCTATCATTGTTGAAAATTTAACATGCATTTCATTTACAGCTTAATTGGTGTCCTTTTCTTGTAATTTCTGTGAAGGAAGAGATGATTTTATTCTGTTTTTGTGTGTGTGGGGAAACCTACCTTAGGTTTTGAATATTTGGAATTTTTGCTTTAGCTAGGTTCATAGAGTTAATATTACTAAATTAAGACGTGTTTCGACTTAAATGCATTATTTTCAATTCCAGAGATGTCGAAAAAAAGTAAAAGGAGCAAGGAAAAGACTGAAGAGTACACTGTTGAAAAAATACTTGACAAGCGCATAACTGCTGGAAAAACAGAGTACTTTTTAAAATGGCATGGGTATCCTGAGTGAGTATTATGTCATATTAACTTAAACTTTTATATGTTGATAATGATTAATAATAATAATAATAATTTGATTCTTTATAGAAAATAAAATGTTTATTTCTGAATATTTTAGAATAAAATTGTATGTATAAGCTATCAATTACCTGGATATATTAAATATGTATAATTATTAGAAATGAATGTGAAATTAAGCACATGCTACATGAAATCGCAATCCTTTCACTAATCTAAAATTACACTAATCCTCATGTTTGAGCCAGTGTGCATGCACCTTTCTGTTAATACTTAATCTTCTTCATTTTTTTTTTGTTAATCATTATAAAAGTAGAAATGCCAATTTTTTTAAAGAAAATTTACACATTTTATCAGGAAAGGAACAACTTTTCCTATCTTGAAATTATATACATTCAAATAAATTATTGCAGTTGTAATTGTTTTATCTGCCTGAAAATTTGTTTTGACCGTTTCATTGTTATAATTATATTCTTTTTGAAGCTTGTTTAAAGAATGTGACTTGTACTAGAAAGCTACCAGCAGATTGTGTCTACAAAGTGGGTAGCATAATGAAAAGTGTTTTTGGACTGCTTAAATTTGAAAACCATTTTTAAGTGCCTTAAAAATGCTTAATTTTGAAAAAGGCCCTTAAAAGTACTTAATTATCTCAAGAAGAGCAAAAGAACTTTTTCAGGAGTGCCCATATATGCATACTAACATTAAGTATGCATTAAATGTGGGGAATCATGACAAAAGTATGTTAGGTAACGTGGATCAAATCGTAGTACTACGACTCCCACCTTTAATGTGTTAAGATAACTATTAATGACTTCTTCCTGTCTTTCTTTAACAATTTGCATTGTTGTTTATTAAAATGTTTGGAAGTTTATCCTGAAGAGTATATACTATGTCATATTTTTTGTGACATGCAAAGCATTTGAACTTTATTGGAATAAAAAATAGCAAAGAATTTGTTTCAGTTATTACTATCAAATTTATATGCTACTTCGTAATAGGGTAAAGAAAAATAAGCATGTTGGTGCGATCAATAGAAAATATGAATACAACAATAGAAATCAGGTGTGTCCAAATAAAGTATTAAACATGGGAGAATTCACTTTTAAAATATTTACTGTGAAATCTCTTTATTCCATTATGCATTCAATTATTGTTCTCATTTGTATGCCATTTAGAAGCAATATTTTGAACAATTTGTTTATATACAGTAAATTTAATTCATCGCTGTGTGCTGCAATTACTGCTCCTACATTTGGACTATTTAAATGTCTGAGAGGTCTGACATTTTGTGCTTTTGACAAAAATCCTACACATCTTTGCTAAAGCTTATATTACTAGGATGCTTGTTTTTTTATATAAAAAAAAAAAAAAAAAAAAAAAAAAAACTGATAGCTAAAATTATACTTTAATATTTACATAGTGCATTCTTAAATATTTTTATTTAGAGATGTACCTCTACTTTATCCTGTTTAGTCTTCTTGACCTTAATATAATCAAACCACTATTGTCTGTTTTAGTGTACTCAATCCAGAATTAAAATTGGTACTTTCCTGTTAGCTGGTTGCAGCGAGATATTGCCAAATAATGTAGAATTTTGCCAACATCGGCAACACATTGCACCCACTTTTTATTTTGTTGAATGTTTTGTCATTTGCTTGGCGACTTGATTTGCATTTGGTTCACATTGGCAACATTTGTGCCCAGCTAATGGAAAAGTACCTTAAAATCCTTTACTGACATTCTTTCCAGGTATTTTCAAAGTATCGCCTTGAAGAATAGGACAATATTCCTTTTAGAACTATTCAGCACTTGTATGATTTGATTCCCAGTCAAATTGAAACTATATTGCATTCCCAACATGGCCCTACACTGTATTAATAAGGTTTCTAGTATTTGTGTGTAGTGTTTCCATTATTTTGATAGTCATCTAAAAATACTCTTAAAAATATAGTTAAAAAAATTCATTTTTTTACATATTTATTTAACTTAAAATAATTAGTGAAATACATTATAATTTAAAAAAAAGTCCAAACTCTAGAAGTGATATCAATTATAAATATGCTGTTGCGAGTTCCAAATACTATTACGTAAAGTTTAATAAATTAAAGATTATATAAAGGTTTTCAGTTTTGTATGAATCATAATGATATTACTGACAAAAAGTTAAAATATAATATAGATTCAAACAGTAATTGTAGTGGTTTTTTCATTTTGACCAAGAATTGCAAAATTTACAAGATTTTTCGAGTTTGAAGTAATCTATTAATTTCAGATGTTTTTGTGAATATGAATTGACAATATTATTGGTAATTTATTGTAACTTGTAATTAATTCTATAGTTCAGAGAATACTTGGGAACCTGAAGAAAATTTAGATTGCCCTGAAATCATAGCAGAGTTTGAAAGACAGTTCAACAGAAAAGAGAAAAGGGCATCAATTGAAGGGAAACGCAGGTCTGATTCTACTGATCTATCTTCAAGAGTGACAGTAAAAAAAAAGCCTGAGGTATGAAGTTATTTATAAAATGAATTTTTAAATCTCTATCTTTAAGTATTTTAGTCTAGTCTCATAGTCTGTTCTTATGTTTGAATTTAATGTTTTTACGAATTAACTTTGCTGCAACTCTATTTTTTAAAGTATTACTTATTTTTCTAAAGATGGTCACTTGAAAATAATATCTTCGAAGAGGCAACATTAATACATTAATTTTTATACAAATTATTTAAAAAGGTTTTTCATAAGCTCTTTAACATATTTTTTTTCTTTCCTGTAGATTTTAAGAAACATTTTTTTTTCAATAGCATAGACATAGACTCATATAAACTTTGCTACCCTATGGAAAAACCTTTATTGTGTGCTCGAATGCAAAATTTGTTTGAATATGCTTTTTATTTCTCTATCATGTCTCATTTGTTTGACAATTATATATATATATATATATAACACTTGTGAAACCAATAAATTAATATCCTTCATTTTTTTCCTGATTATTACATGTAACATTTTCTATATTTTAATTGTCTATTTACATATATTTTGGAATAACATTTATTATATCAGAAGAATTCTTTACATATCTCTTATTTAAAAATTTTAAATATAGATAATTTGTAACTGTTTTAGTTTGAGCACCCTTCAGAAGTTATTTTATGTCTTACAAAAAGTTTTATATGTGATTTACCTAATAAAACTTCAGATTTTTGTTATATATATATTTTTAATTATACCAATTTTAAAACTGAGCAAAGCTTAGGTCCTATTAATGAAATAGTATCAAAACATGGTTTGTATTATTTTTGACAAATAATTTTCATGATGCATAATGAAAGGGAAGCCACTTGCTTGTCATTCAATTTGCATTTGTTAGTAATTGTATGCATCAATGTAATTGTTGTATTCTAGTATTTAATGGTATGATATTTGTTATGCAGCACCTCTGAATATTTTTTTTTTTATTAATGCATTCCAAAATCAAACAAAAGCCATACACTTGACAAATGATTAATGAGTATGAAACCATTCTATTTCTGACACTTAAACTGAAAATTGGCTGTTTTTTAAGATTTGATGTAATTTTTACAATATTGTAAATTTGGGAATGTTATGCATGCATAATAATGTGCCTTCTTTGATTTTTTTTGCATAATACTATTTTAAAACTTTTTTTTAATAGTTACTTAATTTTTTAAAAATAAAAATTACATAAATTACTCAACTTGATTTAATCCATGTATCATATTTCACCCTCTTGTTTTATAGTTTATTAGATGCTGGTAATATTCTGTCAAGAAAAGTTCAAGTCTTGATTTTAAGACTTGGATCTTGAAAATTTTTTTAAAACATATTTTATATCTACCCACAAAGAATTTAATTAAGCTAATGCCTGTGTTTAGATCTAAAATATTCTTTTAAATATATCTAGTTTCTCTATAGCAATTATTATCTTGAAATATTAATTTTTTAAAATATTTCATTTAAGAGCAAATTAGAAAAGTTTGCAGGAAGGAATGCTGGCTTTATTGAAATATTTAAATTGGTTGCATGCAGAAACTCATGTGCAAGTTTGTAATTGACATTTTACATTTGTAGGAAGAAAAAAGAGGCTTTGATCGCAACCTTGAGCCAGATAAAATCATTGGTGCTACAGATACTGCTGGAGAATTGATGTTTCTGATCAAATGGTAATTATTTATCATTTTAATATAGTTCTTAGGAGTCTTATGCCATGTATTAATTAGACGTTTCAATTTTTTTAAGATTTAAAGTTGCTGTCAAGTCTTTTATTACAGTATTTTTTATTTCATAATTATGTCATTGATTATAAATTTCTCTATATAAGTCAGAAATTTTTGAACTTTTTCTCAACTAAATTGCAAGAAGCAGCTATATATACATCTTCTGATCTTTTAAAGTACAGGCTTTTTCCATTAGCATCCTGTGTAAGTAATGATTTACCAAATGTAACACTTTGTATTTCTATAATTTTATTTATGTAAAATTATTGTTTTTTGAAAAAATGAGGTATTTTTATTTTTGAAATTATTTATAATATGTATTATGTGTGTACAATGCTAAAATGATTCTTGTACTTGCTAGTTGGTTTTGGAAATGCTAAACAGCCATGTCATTAGAGTTTTCTACAAATATTATCACTAGAAGTTAATTTTCAGAATAATTTTACTTGCAGTTTAAATTTTGCCATAGAAAAATCTCCCTTCTCATTCATGTGAAAATTATATAAGTCACATAAAATAAGATTTGCATTGATACTACATATTATATACAAGACAGCAAAGGAATAGGAAAATGTGCAAGCTGTACATAGGGTTACCAAAATTAGCGCTTATCATATTTTGTTTGACATTTTAATTAACAGTGACTTGATTGGAAAATATTCCATCAATTTTACCATCTTGATGATATCTTTAGCTTAAATGTAATATGTTTGTAAATAATAGGATTTAAAAAATATATATGTTTCAATCTAATACTATAATACGAGGAATGGTTGCCAAGTCGAAAATCGCCCCAGAATTAATAAACTCCGGTAAACTTGGGGGTCTGGGGTTTTTGGCCACGAGGAATCGATTGGCGCCGGTTTTGAAGCGCTACGGTCGAGCAGTTCGGAGTTATAGATAGGATATTTTCAAACTTTATTAGTTCGCCATAATAGCTACTTAAATTTTCAAGCGGTAACATGCTGCTATCTATAGCCATTATGGCGAACTAATAAAGTTTTATGTTTATGCTGTTATAGGTTTATAATATGTTTCTTATGTATGTATATGGGCCATTTTCACCATACGCTTACATTTCAGAATTTTAATTTTTTTTTTCAAACTTCATAATTTTCTACAGAAATGAAAATGGGTGTTTAGACAAATGCTTAAAGTACATGGAAAAGTTATTGGTCATACACTTTTGTTAATAATTTAATATGAAAATGCTGTTGCAATGTCAAGTTACAGTACAAATTGTCAAGTCCGTTACCATACAAAAATTCTTAAAATTCATACCATTAAGTTTTATTACAGTTAAAAAAAACAATATATTTTGAAGTAAATTATGTCCCTTGAGTTCAAAACATAATATTTCTCAGTAATTCTCAAATTAAATTGAAATGAAAGGCATTTATAGCCATGAATTTGAAACACATAGAAATTTATACATGAACTTTTTCTAATAAAAAACAAAATATGTCTATTTAAATTATTGAATTTTAGGAAAATCACATCTCTGTTTCTTATCTCAGAGGAAAATAACAAAAGAGTAAGGAAAAACTGATATTAATATAAAAATATCATTAAAAGGTGTGCGGTAACAGACTTGACAGTTGGTAACGGATTTGACCATAATCTGTTGCCAACTGTCAAGTCTGTTACTGCTCAGTTTTTAATGATATTTTCAAGTTTAATATATATCATCCAAATATTTTTTTAAAGCTAAGATAAAGAAATCATTTTATTATCTAATATTGAAATCATTTTATTATCTAATATTTAAATCAATGTATATCTTATTTAAAAATCAAGCAAATACTTATCAAGTAATGTCACATAATCTATAAATATGAAAAGAACATAGAGATTTTACTATGATTGAAAAATAATGCATTTATTTCACATATGTATTAAGAGTAATTGGAAACTGATAATACATTCTGTTGCCTCTCATTGTTAGTTTTGGTTGTGGGAGAATGGCAATAATTTGTTCAGAATTAACATATGATAGATACATCATTTTCATCAATTTGAAATATTTTTCTATTGTGGTCCTTTGCTTTCAGACACATTATTTGAATTTCTCCCTCATCATCCATTTTCTTTTGAATTATAGCAGCATATGTGAATTTAGTTGTTTTTTTTTTGCTTCCTCCTACGAATTCGACTAAAACATGTACACCCTCAGACAATTTAGCATCAGATACTTGCTGCAGAGACATATCTTCTTCGCGAAATTCCTCATCAGAGTTTATGGATATTTCACTCCCTGAAGAAGAATAAATCCTTTTTGGGGGAATAAAACGTGTGTGAATTTTTTCTTCTTTTCTGAAATTAAATTCCTCCATGGGGTAGCATTTGCACAATCCACTTCTGTTGCAATAACAACTGACACTTCTATAAAAAAATCTCCCTTTTTCTTTGGTGATTAGTTGATGAACATTAAATGTACCAGGAAGACTAGGTATATCCGTTGGTAAATGCTGTTGTACCAAATTGATGTCATCTTCATCAACAAAAAATACTTTGACAGCTGTTTTACCTTTAATTTTTTTATAAAGATCAGGGGCATCAGAAATATCTGTACCATAAGCAATCAAGTTATCAGCAGTTCTTTTAATAACTGCTCCAATGCCATCAGCAGCTCCTTTGCCATGGCCAGCTTCGAAAAATGACCAAGTACCTTCCTGAAATCCATATTCAAATAGCAAGTGCGTAAACAGATAAAAAATTTTCTTTTGACGATACTGAGTGCATGGACCATCAGAAAAAAAATGAAGGATTGAAACGTTGGGTGCTTTGAATTTTAGCAACATCAATATTGGTTTGAGATGGGCCCATATCGCTATAGGACTGTGGTCATGGCTTGATGATATAGTGCAAAAAGAAATGGGCTTATTTTCTCCAATATATAGGACACCTGTATGGAGAGTAGCTTGAGCTCTAGATGCACCATAGTGAAAAGTTTGCACTTCTTCACTGAATTTGCATGCATAATTCTCAGAGAAGTCAATATGTAACAAAGCTTCATTCGTTTCCAAATTGTTTTTGCACATTCTGTATGCTAGGAACTGCTGATTAATATTGAAAACGTGCTTTTTAAAACGCATCAAATCTGCTTCAAAATTTTCGATTAATAATCTAACTGGTCCTTCTTTTTTCTCTTTAACCATTTTTTGAATGCATATTTCTTTTTTTTTTTCCTCCAACAATTTTTTCCCTTTTTTCTCTTCTTTTTTCCCACAAATACCAGTTAATGATATTAGTTTCCTCAGCTATATTTACTTTGTTTACTCCTCAGCTATGTTTACTTTCTTTATCTTTGTTTTTGGCTTGTTCATATTTTTCAGGATTTTGTTTTAGCCTTTCCCTATAGCGCCTTTGCTTTTCTGCAGGTGTTAAAGCCATCCTACATTCAAAATAATATTTATTTACCACTGTACTCAAATAATGTCAAGTCTGTTACCTTCAGTCAAATCCGTTACCAGTAATATGGTAACAGACTTGACAAGTAACGGACTTGACATTCAAATGAAATCGTAAAATAAAAACTAACTTACATAATTTGAAATTTAAAGAACAATATAAATATCTTCTAAATCTAACTAGGTAATAGTATTTAAACATAAAATTGCTAAAAATATTATTTTAATATTAAAAATTATGGTAACAGACTTGACAAAGAATAAAAATACCTACCTTGAAGAAAACTTATTCTTGTTAGAACTGCAAAGCTTCACAACAGAAGAAAAAAAAATGGCTAGACAAAGTTGCTAGACAAGTTTAACAATATCTTCCAGTATGGCTGCCATCTTTAGGCAGAATTATAAACCTATTTTTACTAAAATAATGAGAAGGTAACAGACTTGACATAAAGTGGGAGACAAAGTATTTTATAAATTTTGCTTAAGTAGAAATTTCCAGAAATTAATATTTACCATCAATATAACAGACTAATACTTCATATTTAATATGTATCAACTTTTTTATAAAAAATAAATAAATTTAATAGCAAAGAAATAACATTTAATTTCATATAACTAGAAAGGGACAGGCATATTTGCCTAGAGTCACATTTTTAAGCATTT
>JAPMOQ010009992.1:0-14180 GCA_026543055.1 Argiope trifasciata
CTGCTTTCTATCGTATTCTGCAATATGTTCGTTTAGGTGGAAGTGGTGTTATTCATGTATATGCTGCTTTCTATCGTATTCTGCCATTTTTTCCCCAGGTAGCAGCAAAGTTGAGGAAGCTACGTTTCATTTCTACGTAGATGGGATTTGTTGCGTAAAACTTCCTAAAAGACTGTCGTGTAGAATAATGGAAGCTGCTACACGTTAATTTAACTGACTTCAAAGTCCTCACGTCGCGAATACTTATTAATCACTAACATCTAACTTACTGTTTCATTTGTCTTCTCAGCAGCAAAAACAGTTCAAAATTTAATTTTTACTTTTCATTAGGAATGTGTGAGGTGCTGACTGAGCTGAAAGCAGTTCAAAATTTTAAACTTTAACAACTATATTATTTGGCAAAATATGAGAACGAAAAGTAGGACTTAAGCAATCTATGATTGTTTAGGTGAAACCTCGTAAAAAAAGCGAGTGGGACGTCTGGTTGGCCACCAGGGTTCCACATGCAAAACCAGATTTCTGTAATCTCTGCTTTCTAGCAATGCTGTTAACACTCCCCCCCCCGCACGCTGTCAATGCGAACGATTTTCGCTCTTGTATTGAAACTTTTCCTGTCATAAGCTATCGATAGCGACTTTTCCTGTAGCGGCGTTCACTTTGCATTCTCACTATGCACGCTCTCGTCTGGCTATTCATTAGAGATCTCTCGCTGAAAATTGTGTAGTACTTTGTATAAATTTGCAAAGTGATGCAGAGTGCTACATTTATATACTACTTGTGTGTTACCACACAAAAGGTTCTCTCCCCTTTTTGGGGGGGGGGGGAGATTATTCAACTCCCAGTGAAATGAAGCAAATATTAATTTGATGAGGAAGGGTACTTTTTTTTAAATATTTTGCATACATAATTGCCTTATTTCTGCAAAAGTTGTAGCTTAATTTTGACCTATGCTCAAAGTGATGAATATCAGCAAATACAGGTTGTTTGTAACGATGTAAGTCTTGTATATGGAGGGTAACATATTTTCTTGATGTTGATTATTGGCATTCTAGTTTCCTGAAAAAGAAAAAAATTATAAAAAAATACACCTATACATTTTACGCTAATGAGAAGAATCAACTTATCGGCACCACTAAGAATTAAATTGCAACTGTCCAAAACACAGTCTTCATAATGTATGGAAGAAAAACTATATGGATATCCATAATAAATGTAAGGTTCAGTAATTCCATGTAATTCTTGGTGGTTATCAATTAACGAAGATTTTTTAAAATCCTTTAAAACAGATTGAGAAGGATTGTCATCAAATCCATAGTATGAGTATTTTTGTTTTAAACATTGGTTCCACAGTTTAGACAAATTCTCAATTGAATTTTTTTAGTAGTAGTATTTCTAGTAGTGACACTATGAACATGCAAATAAGGTTTGCTTTAAATAAGCGCTGTAAGGTTCGTGATCGTTATTTACAGTTGAGATTTGACGTAGTGGGTTAATGTTAGTTAAGGATGCCTCTGAGAAGACGAAGAAGCCATTATAAACAGCTCACTGAGTTTGAACGAGGTCGTGTTGTAGGGCTACGAGAAGGTGGGTTTTCTTTCCACGATATTGCTGAAAGACTTGGCTGGAATGTATCCACTGTGCATGAGTATTGGCGGCAGTGGCCAAGGGAAGGTACTGCCTCAAGAAGACCAGGTTCCGGGCGGCCACGTGGTACTACTGAGAGGGAAGACCGTCGTATTCGGCGTATGGCTGTGGGTAATCGTACTGCCTCTGCAGCTGAAATTCGAGCTGCAGTTGGAACCACAGTGACACAACGAACTGTTACGAATCGATTACTTCAAGGACAGCTCCGAGCCAGACGCCCTGTACAGTGTTTTGTTTGGGCATTTAACAAAATAAAAGAAATGACATTTTTTAAATCCGAAAGAATCCAACTGCCTGCAAATTTTCTTCCCCATATGCAAATACCCCCACGACAAATAATTTGGAAAATCAGTTGGACGGTAGCGATATCCCCCTGCTTAATACCAAAGTAACCCCAGACTTAATTGAAGAACAAAAACGTAAAGAAATAAGAATAAAAGAAAAAAAACCGGTCAAGACATCATGACCATCAAAGATTGAATCTTGATGACAAAAGCCCAAAGCGAATCTGAACTTATCAAAGCCCTGTACCCAAATCAAAAATTTAAAGATCAATTTGAAGATATCTACTGTTAGCAAAGTTTTAATCGAAACTTTAGAAAAGCTCTAACTTTTGCAATTCAAGTAGTCCTCGACAAGCCTTACTTGGATCTAACATCTGAATACGAAGACATAGAAAGAAAATGCATGTCCCCCTACCAATCGGCTGATCTCATGGATCAGTGGTGCACAAATCAAAAAATCGACCCCCAAAAATTCTGTAATGACTGCATCGTAGTTTTAGAACAGAGAAAGAAAAATGAGCACATTCATCTTACAAGGTGAACATAACAGCTAAACATTCATTGCAAAATCTTTCACAAAAGCCAGTATTTTCTTCGGAGAAGTAACACAGGCAGTAGCCGGATATGGCTTCATTAGGCAAGATTCTATTAATAAGCGAATGATACTTATAAATGAACCCTTTTTCGACTTACGATGTATTGAAGAATTAAAAACAATAATTGAAGGAACTGGAACCTTCGTTAAAGTAAAAGGAAAAGGTGACGATTGGTAGGTTGGTTTTACAGGCGCAAGAGCCATTCATGGCCATACTGCGCGAAACGTACGGTGAATAAACAAGTTCAAAGTGTTAAAATATATGGTGATTTTGTATAAAATGTGTTAAAATTCTAAAAACCTTGAAATATTTTTATGGTAATTGACAGGTACAGTTACTTAGTTTTTTACATTGGATCTCGATAAAAGGATTAAATATTGACTAAGTAAACAATATGGAATTAACATCGTTTTAAATTATGTAACATGAAAAAAACTAAAAGAAGATTCATGCCAATAAGTAATAATGTTAAAGAGAAAAAATTAAGTAAAAATGCTAAATATTTTGGAATTTGTCGGAATATACTTAATTTTTTTCTCTTTTGGGCTTACAAAGAGGTGGAGAACTAATCACATCTGGTTAGTCCTCCAAGATCTGAGACATGTTGTATTCTAACGTGTCATCGTCACCATCTGACACACAGGTTAAGCTCATCTCGGCATCAGAACCAGATTGGAAAAGGTGACGAATATTTAAGATCCACCCCAGTTGTCGTAACTACTAACACAGACTTACGGTGCCAATGGCCATCAGCTAAATAGGCCCTCCTCGCACGTAAAAATGCCTTGGTACTCTGACTTAAAATCTGTTCCGTTTCTTAAGCACGTTAGGAGAGACATCCCCGTTGGCTCGGAATCCTGCTCATCAGATACGCCAAACCAGCTACCCCTGTCTACTTCATTGATTCGGAAGATGAATGTATGCCCCCGGCTACAGATACTGCGGTCCGGGTACTGACGTTGCAAAACCAGATCAAGTCGGAGGACCAACAAACGCACTCGATAGTTCATGTCGACAACACATTGACGTCGAAAAGTTGGGCTGCGAAGAAGCAGAAAAAAAGTTCCTTGATAAGGCACCTAAAGTCAGCTGGACCGGAAACTTGTTCGCCAGACTTATTGCTGCCAAAAACAACCTTAGGGGACTCCCCGGAAGTCAATATCTGCCTGGAGAGAGCATCCCATCAGCCACCACGGGAGGACAGCAACACGGAAACCCAGAGCCCCGAAGAAGACCCGGAAAGCGACCCTCATCCAAACTTGCTGAAAAGACTCCTGATAACCGAATCCAGCCCGAACAGCCAGACGTTAAAGTTCAAAAAGCGCATTTTGAAGAGAGAGGAGGACACACATTCAAAATGGCCGAAAACTCCCAAGGGCCGTCCGCAAACATCACCGACCCCACCAGAAGCTTCCAAGCAACTGGAGAGGAACCTGTTGAAGAAACGGTAACCATCCAGATGACCCCTCATCATACAGGTAAAATTACTGTGTTCTTTCACAAAACACTCCTCCATTATTTAATGGCCCCGAGTGCCATTGACTAATGCCCCGACAGAAATGTTAAAATTAAAATGGGCTGGTGCAAAATTCCCTATACATCATTTGCAGCCCCCCAGGAAATGAAGAGACTTTGAATGGATAAAATACTGCAGCTAAAAGATTCAGAATTTTAATTTTTGGTTTCAAAGAAAGCAATTTCATCCCTTTCTGTAATGACATAGACTCCCAAGGTGGTGGAGTAGCCCCCAAAGTTACCTTTCACGTAAAACCTAAACTTCAGACATTCATAGACAAAGGTTACACCAATGGTTTCCAACCTGTGGGGCGCGCCCCCCTAGGGGAGGCGCGATACTGTTGCAAGGGGGGCATGTAGCTGTTTCCAAAATATCATTTAGAAACACATTTGTGGTTGAAAAATATGATTATTTTGGCCTTACGACAACAGAGCAGGAAATGATAATTGACTTATCTAGTGATAGCACATTAAAGCAGATGTTTCGAAATGAAAATAATATTGTTACGTTTTGGCTACGAGTAAAGGACGATTTTCCTACTTTGACAAACAAAGCTTTAGAAATTTTATTGCCATTTGTAACATCTTACCTATGTGAAACTGGTTTTTCTACAGTAGCTGTCTTAAAAACAAAGTATCGATCTCGATTAATGATTGAAAAGGAACTGAGAACCGCGATTTCTTCAATGATACCACGGTTTGAGAAAATTTGTGCTGAAAAACAAGCTCAACCGTCGCATTAAATTTTTATGTTGTAGTAGTATTAATTATATATTCTTTTTTTTGTTTTGTTATTATATTTCTTATACTAAATATAATATATTTTTACATAATATTGTATAATATTTTGTAGCCCATAAAATAAATTATAATATTAGTTGAGTATTTATGAAATTTGATTTTTAGATAAATTAACGGGACGCTACAATTTGTTTTTTAAAGAGGGGGGCCGCATTAATTTTTTTAAAAAAGGGGGGGGGCGCCGGTACAAAAAGGTTGGAAACCACTGGGTTACACCCTCCCAGTCCACACAGAAAGCAACATACCAAATGGTAATATGCAATTTCCAATAATGAAACATGACCAAAGCAAATTAACTGAAGTATCATGGGCTAAGAAATAAGTCATACTTAATTGGCAAAATGCAAGCTACAAAGCATACGTAGCAACAAAAATAATGCCTCCTTTTTCATTAGAATTTTCTAACGAATTTGAACTAATTGATGACAACAAACCTTTCTCTTTCGAGATTACAATAACCCCAGACCAATTAACCTGGAGAAGCGGTTAACTCTTCTCCTCAAACACAAATGACACAGAAAATTTCAGATTGGTCTTTCCACCCCAAAGGTAGAATGGACGGAGGAATAGGTGAATAACAACAAAATGACTCAAACCAATTGGTCTAGATACCAACAAAGTGTTCGAAACCCCACTAAAAAAGCCCCCACATGTTTAATCAGACCCTCGCACATGTTCAATGTTTAAGGAGACCTAGTTAATATGAATTATTTTTCTTGCGAATACCACTGTTGGATAGAAGTAGATCTTAATGACCATTTCATGCAAATCATATTTTTAGAAGAATTCAAACCTCGCTCCACCACCCACACCAACACCTATTAAACACAACTTGACATTTATGGTGCTCATAATATGAAAACTGTTTTATCTGCAGACTTACAATGTTCTGGATCTAACTTCATAACCTATGGTTGCTGGACCCAGCATGACTAATTGGGTAATTTATGGATGCCAAGAAGAAGACCCGGAAAAATTCCTCAACTTTGCAAAGACTGCCATTATTACCTGTTTAATTTTATACTTAACATTTTGCATTATTGTAATTAGCGTGTTTTAACAAACACACCCTACCTTCAGATTGTAAACAATTTGTGTTGTAAAAAAATAAGGGTTGCCACACCATAGTGGGAGTAACAGCCCACCTGATGAGACCTATAGGGGTCGAAATGGTTTTGTTGACAAATAAAGAGGAGAGCTGGACTTCCCGCGGCACAGCCATCAAGTGCAGCAGCCTAGCTGCGAAAAACATACAATGCTTTAAGCTCTCTTTATCTCGTCTGATCTGCGCATCGCAGATTAGAGAACAGAGAAAGAAAAATTATTCCATTGTATCCGACGGCACCACCCACCACAGAGTTCAACAAGGGATAGGATAGGATATGGTAATTTTCTGGCGCAAGATCCTTTCCTATGATATGCTGCGCCAAAAAAACAAGTCATTTATTGAGTTTTTCTATTTAATACCATAAAATTCGCCATTTGTTGTGGTTGCAGGATTCGCAACTCATATCAAGTGATTCTTCATCCTCAGATGGATGGAACTTGATATCGGGGCTGTTACATGAATTACCAAAAATGGATGTTAAGTCATTATTGACTGCACCCTGATTCGCCAATCCCAAGGCGACTGAATTTTGTGAAGCAGATTTTTGAAGCTTCACAGATATATCTTTTTTCGAAATACATCGTTTAGCCAACTTTAATGTCAATGAGTTCGTTTTTTCTTCCGGACTTTTTTTGTTGAAATAGCCGCTTGAGGAGATTTCTCAACACTTTTTATTGATTGATCAAAATCAGAATCTGATGTCTTTCTAGGAAGTTTCATTCTTATTTCTTTTTTACAATCGGCACAAGAACAGTTACAGCAAAAGGATTTTTGTATCATGGCAACGTAGCTGACAATGGGAGTTCGGGTTTGAATTTGAACCCTACGTCTAGCTCCAGGATAAGTTAAATTTTCTTTTTTTTTTATTGATATCTGTTTTTCTAAGTTCCAACGTGCGTAAGACCTAGCATATGAAGGGTGATCGCCACCACAATTCGCGCAGCATTTTTCTCGTGCGCAACATTCTTGGCTATTATGCCCGTTTTCGGCACAACGGACACAAGTGAGTGTCCCGCGGCAATTGACTTTTGAGTGGCCAAATCGCTGGCATTGGAAGCATCTGAATGGGTTTGGTATGAACTGGTAATTTGATATAGCCTGCATATGTATATCCAGGTAATTCAAGACTATGGAAAGTAAGTATGTAGTGCTTAGTTAGACGTAGCTGATAATCCCGATGAATTGATATCTGGTAAACATGCGTCACGTGTTGTGGTTTCATTTCAGAGGTTATTTCTTCTATAGATACATTAAATAATTCTCCGCATTTAATAACAAATTTGGAGAAATTTAGGAATGTATCCGAACTCACAGACAGAGATATGTGCAAGAACTTTCCATTTCAAAATTTGCTGCGATAACTTTTTAATAACTAATTTCAACCAATAAGTCCCCAGATAGCATTTTCCTAATTGAAGGGACATCACCAACTGTAGCTGTTATAGCCTATTGTACAAGAAACAGTGAAACTGAAGAAAATAATAAACTGAATTAATAAAAATTTGTCAAAATGTTGTATGCTGTATAGTACACTTTATGCCCACTGAAGAGAGAATGGTTTTTAAGCCCCATATGATATAAAGAGTAATTCAGGTCCGACGGCACCGCCCACCACGGAGCCCCACTAGGGAAGGCAATTACCGGCTCTGGTTGTTTCCAGCCTCGGCATACACCTTAGTGCTAGCCGGACCCTATACGCTGGGAGTTACCCCCGGGGACAGTGACCACCCTTAACGCCAAGCCCAAGGAGTAACCCCTTCGCTTCATCAATAGCAGACTAGCCACTCATGTGACTAGCAACCAGCCGACTGATACACCGGGTACCACAGTGCAACACTCGTCAAATGGGTCGCCACGCACGTGGGGGTTTCATGCCTTGAGAGGCAGGAAGCAAACAGAACGACAAAGCTTCACGTGGGGAGCTCCCTCACCCACCCTCGAGGAAAAGAATAATGATAGCCAAAAAGAAGGCAGAGGGGTGATTAAACTGAAAGGGAGTAAAGATACCTGGGTAACCCGGCATTGAGACATCCGTACTCACTTAACACTTTGACTGCCAAGCCAAAATTGCAAATGTTTACCACGGGGCCAAACTTTTTTTGTGTGTAATTTGTATTTTTTCAACATAAAACTATGTATAAAAACAATATTTTTCAATCTAACTCATTTTGTAACACATGGGGAGATTTTCATCCTGGCTACCAAAAATGATAGCCAAAGCACACCACGAAAGTTAGTGTAAATTCTTCCATGCGTGGCCATGGCTATCTTATTTGATAGCCAGCTAAATTCGTCATTTATCAATAAACTTTTTTATTTGGATTTATGTTTTTTATTATTTTATTTATATGATTTTATTTCTATTATTTTGTTTAGGTTAGAATTATTTGAATTTTTATTACAATGAGCAAGAGAAAGTTAACTTCTGAAGAAATTGAAGCTGCGGCTATGAATTGCTATGATTCATTTGATGATGAAGACTTTGATTTATTTGATTCTGACGCGGATCCTGCATATTCCCCTGAAAGCTCATTTGACGAAACTGATATGGACGATGATATTGATAATGTTATTGAAGACGTTATTCAAGCTGTGGTATCTGATGAAGAATTTGAGGATTCGATAGACCTACCCAACAGTTATGACCAGGAGAATAATATAATCACCACCGATGGATGGACAGAATATGTGGGCAGACAAAAAGTGTTTGAGTTTATCGGAAAGCATGGTTTGCAATCAGACATTTCACAACAAAGCACACCATTGGATATATTTTTACTACTTGTTGATGAAGAGATCATTAACCACATTGTTGTTGAAACAAACAGATATGCAGGGCAAATTATTTCGTCACAACCAAAATTGAAGCATTCCAGGATAAATCGGTGGAATGAAACAAATCATGAAGAAATGAAAAAATTCTTAGGATTGATGATGTGGATGGTTTTGGCACCACTAGGAAGTTTGGAAGACTATTGGTCACAAAATGGAGTCTACAACATGACAATTCCACGTGCGATAATGTCACGAAATCGTTTACAGATATTACTAACTATGCTTTATTTTGATAACAATGAAACGAGCGATACCAGTAACAGGCTGCGAAAAATACAGCACCTAGTTGACATGCTACAACAAAAGTTCAAAGCCCTATTTTGCCCGGGAGAAGATTTCGTTATAGATGAAACTCTTGTTCCATGGAGAGGGCGCTTAATTTTCAGGCAATATATTCCAAATAAATCCCATCGTTATGGATTCAAACTGTTCAAGCTGTGTTCAGTTGATGGATATACATGGGGTCGTAAAGTCTATACTGGAAAGTCTGCATCTGGAGAGCGTGAAACCGGATTAGCAAAAAGTGTGTGTGTGGAACTAGCGGAATCACTTCTCAATCAAGGCAGAACTCTCTATATAGACAATTTTTATACTAGTTATGATTTGGCAAAGTGTTTGCTAGATAAAAAAAACGCATGTTGTTGGATCACTAAGAGCAAATAAAAGAGATATCCCAAAGGAAGTCCTCCAAGCAAACTTAAAGAAAGGAGAAATGATTTCCAGAGAAGACGAGAATGGTATTGTTGTGTTAAAATGGAAGGACACCCGTGATGTTCGGATATTGAGCACAAAACATGCACCTATATTTGTTCCAGTTGCACCTAGGAAAAAACGAGCATTGCAAATGGAGCAAGGGAAAAATACAAATCAACATGCTGCAACTACTTCAACAAGCCAAAGCCTTCTACAAAGCATGCCATCAACCAGCGCAAATCAATTTGCAGTCATACCCTCAACCAACTTATTATCTGAACAACCATCTACCAGCACAAAAACAAATAGACAATATCGAAGGCCTTTAGAAAAACCTGAAGCCATATTGGCATACAATAAAGGCAAAGCTGGCATAGATTTGTCAGATCATATGGGGGCTTATGCCACAACACTAAGAAAAGGTGTTAAGTGGTACAGAAAACTAGGATTAAAATTGTTGTTAGGCGTTGCAGTAGTTAACGCATGGGTTGTATATCGACATGTAACAAAATCCAAAATGAAAATTCGTAAATTTAGAGAGAGATTAGTTTTCCAGTTGCTTGGTATGGCTATAGATCCTGATCGTAATGAGCAAACAAGTAAAAAAACGAACCACCTGATTGATAGGATCCATGAAAATGGTAAAAAGGTACGACATAAATGCCATATATGCTATATCAATATTTCTAAAACAGAGGGTCGTGAACAAGCCAGAAAAAAAAGCAAAGCTAATTTTCACATACTGTGACAATTGTCCTGACCAGCCTCAAATGTGTCGTAATTGCTTCAATGCTAAACACTGAATGTAACTTTATCCTGAAATAAAGGCAATAACATGATGTATTTATATTCTTTTTACTTTCACAAATTGCAAATATATGTATTTATCATATATTTTATATATATTTATCACATACTCTCTCTCTATTTATATATATTCCCTTTTTTGTTGCATGTTCCAAATATTTAATTTTTCATAAAACTTAGCTCATAAAATCGTCACATATACCAATTTGCGCAAACCACGTATACCTAACACATCGTAGGGAGCCCAACAATCAAACTCCAATACGATTTTCATGTAACTGATAACATCTTTGATAGCCATGGCCTGAAGTGTTGAAACACCCTGGCTATCATATCGGATAGCCAGTGTCTCAACGGAAATATCACTGGATATCACATATGATAGCCATGGCAGTCAAAGTGTTAAAGAAGCTGAGCCCCTGAGAGGCCCGGATTATTCGGAACAGAGCTTGAAACGTCAGCGAAGGTATCACGATAACATTTACAATATCAAGTGATGAGGAATACGAAGCCGTTTCTGTATTTAAGATATGGAGAGCGAATTCTTTATAAATTCCGTTTCCGTTTTGACTCTTTACCATAACTGTGCACTAGATATACTAGAAGTGATGGTTGAAATCTATTCCAAGATTCTTTTTGACTACGGCGTCGGATTCGACGAGCATTTGTTCTTCCTTTTTTAAATTTCCATGGTAGGATATCTTAGGAAAACATCCCAACATTTTCA
The DNA here is from genome assembly GCA_026543055.1 of Argiope trifasciata. Taxonomy (NCBI): domain Eukaryota; kingdom Metazoa; phylum Arthropoda; class Arachnida; order Araneae; family Araneidae; genus Argiope; species Argiope trifasciata. The sequence goes on from JAPMOQ010009992.1 coordinate 11,011, forward strand.
TTCTTCTTTATAAGCATTACGACATGCATCATTCCACAATGGTTTGCGAAATCTGCGTGGAAGATTGGTCGCTTTGGAATTGAAGCGTCAGCAGCCTTAATAACACAGTCAGTGACATTTTGGACACCCTCACTAATATCGGCAGATGAAATCATTGCCTCTGTAATCAAAGAGCGTTTTGCAAATGCAGGCCAATCTGCTTTTTGGAAAATATATGTCGGTGGGCTTTGCACCAAATTACTACTATCATCATAAGAGATAAGAAGAAAGTGACCTCTATTACACAAATCACTTTCAACTGCCAAATTCAATAATGGGAGAACAGCTGGAGAGCAAATAGCGAGATCAAGAAAATGGTAAGTACCAGTGTGTTCATGGAAGTATGTCTTTTCGTCAGTATTGAGCAGACAGAGACAGTTATCAGAAATGAATTGTTCTATCTGTCGCCCACGAGAGTTGGTATTATCCGAACCCCACAAAGTACTATGTCCGTTAAAATCACCAAGCAAAATGAAAGGAGTTGGAATCAACCAAACCTGATCAACCAAAATGTTTAAATCGTTTTGAGAAAAAACTTCATTTGGAGGGAAATAAAAGCTACAAACCGTGACTACCGATTTAACATGAATCTATACAGCCACCGCTTGTAAATTAGTGCATTAATTACGGATAGTACTGGGGTAAAGGTTGGAGGTTAAAATGCCCACTCCACCAGAGAATGATGCACCAGTTTCGTTATACTTCCTAATTATAACCTCTTAACTTAAAGCAGATATTTGGTTTCAAAAAACTCTTGAAGTGCAATGCAAATAAGATTTGATTTATTAATTAGAACTTTGATATCGGTTAGTTTTGTCCTAATGCCGCGACCATTCTACAAAGCGAAAAAAACCATTAAGTAATAGGGGTACGGGTTTTATCAACGTCAATAAAGGGAGTTTCTGATAATTCACAACTCATCTGGAAATCGTCATCATCAGAAGGATGAATTTTTAAGAGCTCAGAGGAAGATGGATTACCAAACAACGAGGCTAAATCCTTAATAGCAAGACCAAATTCGCCTAGATCAAGGGCAAATGAACGTCTTGATTTGAATGTCACAAACTGGTTACATTTTTTTTAGAAAGGTTCAAGGTCAAAACTTTCTGAGATTTCGATATAGTTTTCTTTAATTCTGTGGAAGATTTCAATCTTTGAGGACTGGAGAGTTGAACCGAATCAGAGTCGATGGATACTATTTTAACACGCTTTGTTTGTGTTCCAGACGTTGCAAGTGATGTCTTTGTTGCAGAAACACAAGTTCGACCTTCTCTTTACCAATGCACAAAAGGTCAAGAGATTCAGGTCCCGGTGGTTCCGCCCACCACCAAACACTTCCAAGAAATGGCAATTACCGGCTCTGAGAACCCCAGTCTCGGCACTTACCATGGTACTGGTCTAGACCTATAAGCTGAGAGCCATCTCCAGGAACATTGATCATCAGTAACGCCAAGTCCCAGAGAATGGTACTTTCGCTTGATCCCTAGTAGACTAACCTTCTTGCGGCATATTTCTAGGCAATAATCTGATATGGCTGATTCAGGTAAGGTCCTGTGGTGTTACAGCTATTTTTACGGATAATGACTTTGGACTAGGAAAAGGATTTGATTTCAATTTCGAATAAGTTGTGGAAATGGAAATATTGATTGTTGTCGGACAGAATGAATTGGATAAAAGATTGATATGGAATAAGTGTTGGAAGAAAAAATTGAAAGTGCAGTGCTCACAGCAGCATTACAAGGCAAAAGAAAAAGAGCACAGAGGGGGGGGATATTTAAATGCTTTGGCAGAACTGCTTGAACTCTAAGGAATCAAGGAAGAAATCTTAAAATTATACTATCAAGCAACAGGAGCTCTCAGTACTGATCTAGAAACATTTCAGAAATACATCTAAATATTTCAGAAGATGGAATGAGCAAGAAATATACCCAAAGAATTGCCTATTCCAAACTGAAATGGCTAAGCTCCTACAATATCAAAACATTTCAATAAATCCTAACAGTTTGAAAAGGATACATTGTTGTATCTTGCTTAATATAAAAATAAAGGATTTAATTAATCATTTTAATACTAAATGTAAAAATTTTGTTGAAATGCTAATATAAAATTGTTCCTTCTAAATAAGATAAATTATAATACAAAACCCTTACAATTTTACAAAAAAAAAGCAAAACATTTTAATCTTAACATTTGACACCTACAGAAATTTTTCCTTTTTTTTATGGTTTCTCAAAATAACAGGTTATTTATAATAAGATAAATAAACGTTTTTTCCATTTATCAAACAAATCTACATCAAATCCTGCTCCTTCAATACTTACACAATGGAATAAAATCTATTTAATAAGAAAAAAAAAATGAACCAAGGATGTTGTAACAATTTATAAATATCAATTCCAACTCTAGTTAATAGTAAATGGAAAATGTATTTTAAATAAACCTCAATTTTGACCAATTTGTTAAATTTGTGAAGTAAAACCAAACAACATGAAACAAATTTTTATAAGAAATAAAAAGATTTCAAAATATTGAGTTCATTAATGCCTGCTGTATACTATAAATACATTTGATTATTATTGATGTCTATAAACAAGTATGAAATGAAAATTCAGCCATAACCTAATTCAGTATTTTCATCTTAAATATCAAATCATACAATTTTACAATCAAACTATTTAGATATTCAACCATGATGATTGTTTAGTTATTTTCCATCTCTAAACAATCCACAGTTTAATCAGATAGATTCAATCTCTGTTGAATCTCAAGCAGGCCTATCACAGACATCTGGGCAATGAAAGTACAAAGCACAACCAAATAATGAATCCAGCCATAGTAATAAGCACTTTTGCCTCTCTAAGGCACTGTCTTATTTGAAACTAACAATAAGATCAACTGCTTTAAATACCTGGCAGCAGAAGGAGAACTGATAAACTACAAGCTTTTACAAAATATTGTCCAATTAATCAAACAAGATAACAAAATAAAGCCTGAAGATATAATTCAAAAAGCCAATAAATGGTAGCAACAAAACAATGTTTACCTCAGGACAAAGTCAATTTCATACTCTTTTTGGTTGAAATCTCTGCAGAAGAGATAACTATTTCTGCAGTGAAAGGTCATTTTACTGC
>JAPMOQ010009995.1:0-41204 GCA_026543055.1 Argiope trifasciata
TGACAAAAGTCATGGGATAGCAATATGCAAATATACAGATGGCAGTAGTATCGCAGCGAAAAAGTATAAATGCGCAGTTCGTTTTCCAGAGCTTTCATTTGTGTTCAAGTTATTCATGTGAACAGGTTTTTCGTGATTTATGGCGGCACGACGAGAATTAACAGACTTTGAACGTGGAATGTTAGTTGGAGCTAGACGCATGGGTCATTCCATTGCGGATATCGTTAGTGAATTCAACATTCCGAGATCCACAGTATCAAGAGTGTGCCGAGAGTATTAAATTTCAGGCATCACATTCCATCATGGACAGCGTAGTGGGCTATCACCTGCACTTAACGACCGAGACCGCCGACGTCTGTGTAGAATGGTCAATGTTAATAGACACGCAAAACTTCATCAAATAACTGCAGGAATCAATGTGGGACGTACGAGGGACGTGTCCGATAGGACTGTGCGGCGAAATTTGTCTTCCTTGGGCTATGACAGCAGAAGACCGACTCGAGTGCCTTTACTGACAGCACGACATCGCCTGCAGCGACTCTCCTGGGCTCGTGAGCATATCGAGTATCGACTGGTCCCTAGACCAGTGGAAAACCGTGGCGTGGTCAGATGAGTCACGATTTCAGTTGTTACGAGCTGATGGTAGAGTTCGAGTGTGGCGCAGACCCACGAAGCTATGGACCCAAACCGTAAGCAAGGCACTGTTCAAGCTGGTGGTGGCTGCATAATGGTGTGGACTGTTTTTACATGGCATGGACTCGGTCCTCTGGTGCAACTGAACCGATCATTGGCTGGAAATGGTTATGTTCAGCTGCTTGCAGATAACTTGCAGCCATTCATGGACTTCACGTACCCACACAACGATGGGATTTTTATGGATGACAATTCCAGCGCATGATCTAGCCACCTAGATCGCCCGATATGAATCCCATCGAGCATTTATGGGACATCATTGAAAGGTCCGTTCGTGCCCAAACTCCTGCACCATCTACACTTTCACAATTATGGACGTCTATACAGACAGCATGGCTCAATATTCCTGCTGAGGAATTTCAACGACTTGTGGACTCCATGACACGTTGAGTTGTTGCACTTCGCCGGGCAAAAGGAGGACCGACACCCATGACTTTCGTCACTTCAGTGTATGTGTTAATCCCTCACTCAACACATCGACGGACCATATTAATTCTCCTCATAACACATTCATTGGGTTAAGGATCTCTAAAATAATACTCCTCAAATAAAATCACACCAGTTTAAAAACAACCAGCTTTTTTTTAAAACACAATTATAAATTGATAGAACAACAAGTAATAAAAATAAATACAGCTCTTGGCACGTGATTGCATTGAGTCACGAGATTGAGCGAGATGGAGAAATGCGTGTGAACATTCTCCCCCTGTTGGCATGTTTCAAATATTCAACCAAATACATAATATTACAAATAAAATTTTTAAGAAATTAATAAAATTATTTGAACAGAAATCAACACCTTTCTCAAATGTTTTTACATTAGTCATTTCGGCATGGGCAATACACATACCCTACTCACTGCCCTTTCAAACGTGTCAAATTGGGTCTTAATCTGAACCACTCTAATTTTTTTTTATCTTCCTCACAGTAGATTTCTTTAATTCTACCCAGAGCCTACTTATGAGTAGGCAAGTTGTCTTCTACCAGCAACACGAGATCTCCTACCTGAACATTTTCTTCCTCGAATACACATTTGTTTCTTTGATGTAATTCGTTCAGGTAACTCTGGTGCCATTTTTTCCAAATTTCCTGAACTAATTTCGTAACTCGTTGCCATTTTTTGTAGTTGATATTCTTTAAAGCTAGTTAAATCAGGTTCGATAATTGAATTCATCGGTCTATTGATCAGAAAATGAGCAGGTGTTAGAACTCCAAAATCATCTGCATCGGCTGATAATGGATAGAGTGGGTGCGAATTCAAAGTGACTCGATTTGGATTGTTAATGTTAGGAATTCCTCAAATGTTAATGTAGCTCCCCTCGAAACTCTAATAAAATGAAATTTGAACGATTTGACAGCAGCCTCCCAAAGCCCACCAAAATGTGGTGCTCTGGGAGGGTTGAATTTCCAATCTATTAATTCTGCAGCCAAATAATTAGCCAGAATTTCATCGGGATTTTTCACCAACTCAAGAAACTTTTTAATTAGGTTATTGGCTCCCTTAAAATTCGTTGCATTATCAGAGTATAATTTTGCACATTTGCCTCTCCAGGCAATGAATCTTTTTAACGAAGCTATAAAACACTCAGATGTCAAGTCTGACAAAATCTCGAAATGAGTAGCCTTTGTTACGAAACACATAAATACACATACATACACCTTTTGTAATGTACTCTTTCGTTGATTATTATATTTAATCATGAATGGAACACAAGGTCGATACCAGTACAATTGAAAGGAAATTCAGCTAAAAATCGGTCCCTAGATAAACTGCCTTTTAATTGACTAGACACAATGGGTTTTGATTTGAAACATGGGATACATTGGTGAATTACCTTACGACACATTGTACGACCACTTAGGGGCCAAAACTTTTTTCGAACAATACATAGTAAATTTGAAGCCCTGACATGCACATGCTTCTTGTGATAATACTCTAAAATTATCATAGTAAGTTTATTACCTTTTGGCAAGATAGCTGGGTGTTTTGACACAAAACTTAAATTTGAATTTTCTAGTCGACCTCCAACCCTCAAAATGCCATCAGACACGAATAGACAATATCCAAAACCGGGTTGAGGCTTTTTAACTTACTGTTTGGAGAAACAAATCCTTTGACTTGCAGGTTTTGAATATCGGCAGCAAACTCTTGATGCTGCAATGCTTTAATTAAGAAATTCTCTTTTCAACTAACTGCTGGTAAGAGGACCTGTAGTACGTCCAAGTGGATTTCGAGCATTGTCACAAAACCTAAATATGTAACTAAGAACACGTAAAATAGACATATAATTATTACTAAGCTGAATTAATTCATAAATTAAATGTCCTTCAATAATATTAAAAATTTTAAAGTTTTTAGAATTTTCTCATAGTACGATTCCATTCAACATATAAAATCAACCCACAATGAACTTTGTTCTCCCTCACCACATCTACGCTACCACTGGTAACATAACCGAAAACTGTATTCTGAAACAGCAATGATGAATTCAAATCTCGGAATTATCCAGGTCTCAACAATTCATAAAATATTTCAGCTCCTAAAAGTAAGTCTATCTTTCCTGGGATATTAAAACTGGATTCAGCCCGTGATGGAAACCTTAATACTTCCATATTTAAATCAATGACCTTGTTGGGGGTAACATCAGTAATTTTGTTCACTACTAACATTGAAAGTTCTCGCTCAAAGCTCCTATCTCTGTTTGCAACTGTGGTTTTACACAATTATTAATCATCATAGTAGTCACACGTCATTCACACATGAAACAATAGTATTTATTTTTTCCAACTTCAACTGCAGCCGTTCTGCACAAGCTTTCGTACACAAACAAGGCTGACTTCCTACGTTTAATAAACATCGAACCTCCACAAACTCTGAATATTTATTTTTAACCAAGGCACGAACAGTACTAAGAAGAACATTCTTACTTTGGCTCTTTTGATAACTCGTAGCAACTATCTTTGATTGGGTATTAGCCGCCGTTTCCTTTAACGTTTGGTTTGTCGCTACTTCCTCGTCATAAACTGGTTGACGAATCGAAATATTTTCAGACAGTGTATAAGTACTATTTTCCTCTCGCGGAAAATGGAGCATTCGATTATGAGATCTGCCACAAAAACAATTTCTATTAGAGCGACAATCGCGAATTTTATGTGGTAACAAGCAACGAAAACACAAAGTATTCCGTTTCACTACATCAACTCTTTCCCTTGCAGAAAGTCTTTTAAATTGTGGGCAGTTATAAAGGGGATGATTAACACTATTCCTACACATAACACACTTTGAATTTTTTAATTCTGAGACAAACACTTTAGAAACGGATTTATCAGAACGCCAATTTAGAAATTGCGATTTATTTTCCAAAATTCTTTTTGTATCCCATGCCACGGTCTTATTATTTATCTCACTATTACATTTACTTTTTGATGATAAGAAAATGTCACACTCTCGACCGAGTTCAGGAGGTTTAAAATAATTTTCACCTTGTTTTACCGCAATATGAGTCATTAATTCTCCATCAAGAGTTTAAAAAATTCTATCAGAAACTATAAGCTCGCATAGAGATTGGAAATCCTTCACTTTACGCAACTGACAATAGTAGTTAAAAGATGCATTTATTTGTTTGTTTGGTTTGTTTTTATGGCGCAAGGACCAGATATGATCATACTGCGCCAAACATTTGTTAAACATGGCGTTCGTATTAAAAGTTTAAGGCATTTAAAGGGGAAAAAAAACAATTAAATCTGATGTAAAATTTTAATATCTTTTAAAAAAGCAAAGATATTTGAATGAGGGTTATCTCCTAAAATGTCATTTAAGTTAAGAACAGTCGTTCCAAAATGAACTTGTCGTTGTGTACTAAAATCTCGGCATTCACACAGAATATGTCTGACTGTTAAAACAGAATTGCATTTATTACAAAGTGGTGCATGATCAGAGTGCAAAAGATGTTTTTGAGTCAAATAAGTGTGGCCTATTCGAAGTCTCGTAATAATAACATCTTTCTTTCTAGTCCCAATTTTATTTTTGAAGCCTTTGACAGAGGGCTGTATCTGAAACAGTTTATTCGTATACAGATTTTCCCATGTAGATTGCCAGAATTTATTTTGAATTATTTTTATTACTTGTAAGGCATCGGATAAGGGAACAAAATTTTCTTTTAGCAGAGTTGGGCTTTTTGCTGCCTTGTCAGCTTTTTCGTTTCCTAAGATTCCGACATGGCCAGGAATCCAACAGAACTTAATTGTAAAATTATTTTTTAGTGATCTATATATGTGAAAAATATTTTGTACTAAGGGATGGCTTTCCGATGACACATTTTTAAAAGCTGCAATACTACTTTTAGAGTCAGTATATACAATAAATTTAGAGGGGGTTAACGTTGCAATCTTTTGAAAGCTTAGATATATTGCATAAAATTCGGATGTGAAGACAGAACAGAAAGGATGAAGTCTTTCTGATATGATTACATTACGAAAAACTGCTGCTGAACCGACATGATTGCCCTATCGTGAACCATCTGTATAAACAGCTTGAAAGGAATGATACTGTCGTCTGTGTTCATAAAAAAATTTCTGAAACATCACATCTGATGTTGATGGTTTCAGAAAGTGTATAAAATCATCGACAAAATCAAAAGATAATTCCTGCCAGGGAGGTGGACCGTTAATATTTACAGCAATCGGGAAGTCTTCAATTTTGAATGATCGCAAAATCTCTCCAACACGGAATCCAAAAGTTGGAGTAAAAGACAATTTCCTAGAGAACAACGAGCCGTATATAGGATTGAGAACTCTGTTGCACAGTGGATGGTATTCAACACTTTTAATTTTATAAAAGTAGGATAAACAAAGTCGTTTCCTCCTAAGCTCCAAGTAGGGCTCACCACTTATAACTTGTAAACTCTGAATTGGTGATGTTCTAAAAGCTCCTGTAGCTATACGAAGTCCTTGATTATGCACTGCATCCAATGATTTCAAGGTAGATTTGGCAGCTGAACCATAAATTGGTGCTCCATAATCAAGCTTCGAGCGTATCAGCGATCTGTAGATCTTAAGCAAAGAAGTTCTATCTGCTCCCCAAGAGGTATTTGATAGGACTTTTATAATATTTAGCTTTTGAAAGCATTTTCTTTTCAAATTTTGAATATGCGAACGAAATGTTAGTTTATTATCTAATATGACACCCAAAAACTTTTTCTCACTAACGGTGGGAATAACCGATCCATTAAGTCGAAGCTCTGGATCTGTATGAAGCCCACGTCGCTTGCAGAAGTGAACGCTAACTGTTTTCTGATGAGAAAAAACAAATCCATTTTTCGAAGCTCAGTGTGACATACTGTTTATGGAGGTTTGTAATTGTTTTTGAATGAAATCCAAACTTTCACTAGCACAATGTATTTGGATGTCATCGACATAAAGTGAAGTATGTACAAAAGGTGCTACATGCGAAACAATCCCATTTATTTTTATGATAAACAATAAGACACTTAGTACACTACCTTGAGGAACGCCTTCATGCTGAATGAAAGGATCTGATAAAACATCTCCAACACGAATTTGAAAAGTTCTTGTACTCAAAAAGTTTTGTACAAAAATTGGAAGATTCCCTCTTAAATTCATGTTAAATAAATCTTTCAAAATGCCATAACGCCAGGTTCGATCGTAAGCTTTATCCATATCAAAGAAAATGGATACAAGATGTTTTTTGCTTACAAAAGTCTCTCTGATAGCAGTCTCCAGTTTTAGTAAATTATCTAGTGTACTTCTCTTTTTGCGAAAGCCGCTTTGGAAAGGGGAAATCCAGTTTTTCTCTTCTAACACATACATCAATCTGTGGCTAACCACACGCTCCATTAGTTTACTGAGGCAACTGGTAAGAGCTATCGGTCTGTAGTTAGCGGGATCTTGCCGATCTTTCCCAGGTTTGAGAATAGGAATTATTATTGCTTTTTGCCAGCAGGTTGGAAAAAACCTTTCTATCCAAATTCTGTTAAATAAAGTTAAAATTATCCGCAATGACGAATCACTTAGATGTTTCAACATATCATAATGTATTCTATAAGGTCCCGGTGATGTAGAGTGGGATTTTTTTAATGCATTTTCCAATTCATGAAATTTAAAAGTATTATTATATTTCTCTCCATCGGAAGATAAAAAATCCAATGTTTGCTTCTCTGCCTGTTTTTTAAAAGCAGTAAAATCTTCTGGATAAAATTCTTCACTCGATATGTTAAAAAGAGTCTGTCCAATTAGATTAGCAATTTCTTTTGCATTAGATATTACTCTTCCATTCAGTTTTAAAAAGGATATTTTATCTGAATTTGAGTAACAGCCAAAAATCTTTTTTATTTTATCCCACATGATTTTAGAAGGTATTTGTCCTTGAATGGAATTGACATACGAATGAAAGGATTACTCCTGACTAATGCGTCGGATTCTACGAAATTCCGACTTTGCTTTTTTAAATTTAATGAGATTTTGGGTGGTAGGGTATCTCCTGAAGGTATTCCATGCTTTGTCTTGCGCTCTTTTACAGTTTGCACACTTGTCATTCCACCACGGTTTGCATAGCTTAGGTATTTTCCCCGATGTTTTAGGAATACTGAGATCTGCTGCTGCAATTATATGCTCGGTTACTTGTTTGACTGCCAAATCAATAGAAGTATCATTAATCATATCTGGTGTTAGTTGACATAGTGAGTTAAACAGTGGCCAGTTTGCTTTATTAATATTATATCTCACGGGTCTTTTCGGAAATAAAAAATCATTGTGAATGTACGTCAATACAATAGGGAAGTGATCGCTATTGTATAAGTTTGAATCCACGGAGAATTTCCAGTAAGGAGCAAGGGGAGGAGAACAAAGTGCAAGATCAATCGTGTGGAATGTTTTGCTAGCTTGGTGAAAATGAGTGGGAGCGTTGTCATTAAGTATACAGAGACAATGATCCTCAATCAGTTTTTCTATTTGCCGTCCTCTAGTGTTAATATCAGCATTATTCCAAATAGGATTATGACCGTTAAAATCACCAAGGAGAAAAAAAGGTTCTGGCAACTGTTCTATTAATTGATCCAAATGTCGTTGTTCAATATGTTCATTTGGAGGCAAATATAAATAGCAAACTGTTGTTAATACTTTCAACTGAATTTGTACAGCAGTTGCCAGAAAATTTGAATTTAAAATAACTTCACTACTTGGCAAGTGACGTGTAGTTAAAGATGCAACTCCTCCAGATGTTCTAAAATTTTGTTCATTATCTTTTCTTTGAAGGACATAGTTTTTAACATTGGGAGATACACGTGGTGTCAAATATGTTTCCTGAATCCCCAAGCAAACCGGTTGATATTTGTTAATAATAGATTTGATATCTTCTTTATGAGCTTGAAAACCATGGCAATTCCAGGAGACTATATTAATATTTGTCATTTCGGTTTTCTAAAGAATTTAGATTTGAAAATTTGTGGCTTTCCTTTGCCTACTCTAGCTTCATCGCTCAGATCCATTTCGCTAAGAGATTCGTCAGATGGGTGTATTTCCAATTCAACATCTTTACTATTTAGGTTTTTCTTTTCTTTCAGTTCATTTTGGTTTTGAATGGGAAGACTCCTTTTTTTCTTTTTATTTTGTGGAACTGTTTTTAAAGATTTTTGGTTTTTTGTAATGTTTTTTTGTTTAGTTATGAAAGACCTGTTCAAATTCACTATTTCAAGCCAATCTTTCAGTTTGATGGTAATGTATTCCTCGTTTGATGTAGAAGGAAATTGTTTCGTGATTTTTTGTGATGGACTACTATTTTCTTGAATTTGTATGGGTTCAGTTTGCATGCTAGAACAAGTTGTTCTTTTTAATGCTGTACTGTATGGAAGATTTTCCTTTGGAGTTCGGTTTTCAACTATTTGCCTAGCTTCTGCAAATGAGATGTTTCTAGAAATTTTAATTGTCTGGATTACCATTTCGATCTTCCACTTGGGACATGATTTAGTATAAGCTGGATGACTACCGTTGCAATTAACACATTTTTCGGGTTTTTTGCAAGGAGTGTCATTATGGCCAATTTCAGAACATTGTGGACAGCGAGAGGAAGAAACGCGGCAACTGGTTTTTGTATGTCCAAACTTCTGGCAGTTAAAACAACGCACTGGGTTGGGCACAAAAGGACGTACATCGCAACTTATAAATTCAGCTGTTATCTTTCTGGGAAGCACATGAGAGGCAAATGTTAAAATAACATGCTTGGTTGGAATTATATTATCATCTCTTTTCAATGTTATACGACGCGCATTTGTTACTCTAAATGACTGTAGTTCAGAAACAAATTCTTCATCACTCACCATAATAAGATCCATACTAGATATAACACCTCTGGTATAATTCAGAGTTTTATGACTGGAGACTTCTATTGAGGCATCCCCGAAATTCTTGATCGCAAGTAGTTGCTCTGACTGTTTCGACGTCGCAGACTCTATTAATAAATCTCCAAATCGAAGTTTCTTTACGGATGTAACGTTCCCATCAGTACTTTGAATATATTTTTGTATCAAAAAAGGAGACATGTTTTTAAGTTTATCGTCTTTACCGTGTATCACTAAAAATTTCGGAACAAATTTCGTAAGCTCAGTTTGTGCAATGTTAGTTGACTTATCGGAATCGGTTTGAGAAAAAATACCCGTGCAAAAAAGACAAAAATTCAGGCCCGACGGCACCACCCACCACGGAGCCCCACAAGGGATGGCAGCCACGGGCTCTGACTATCCTCAGCCTCGGCACTTGCCATAATGCTAGCCGGAACCTATACGCTGAGAGTTACCCCCGGGGACAGTGACCACCCTTAACACCAAGCCCAAGGAAAAATATTCCAATCACCCTTCATCCATTCAGCAGGTTCGAAATAGTGCCTAGCATCCTAACTACCAAACATCCACTCCTGTACGATTGCAGACATAATAATATTTCGAGGGAACCAAACGTTGGAGCACCAAAAGAATTACGAGAACTGCGAATAATTCCATGGCAGACTTCTTTTAATACGAAAACGCAGACGATTTGCGAATTCACATAGCGATAATTAAAAGTGTGAAAACGAAAATTGTTTTTTGTAAATATTAACACAAAAAAATGAAGTAAATATTATTTTAATTAATATTAATTTTATTCTAAACTTTCTTTGTATAATAAATTTCAAATTAAAATAATAAGCAAAATTTAAATCATCTGAAATCGATATTTTAAATATTAAATTTATTATAAAACAGTTGTAGTATCTGAACAACTCAACTATTGTAAAAACTAATAAACAAAACAGAATTAGGGTTACTGTAAGAAAGTTCTGTTGTGTTGCCATATTGGTTATAAACTCGGGGGCACACCGTGCTACACTTTAACCCATTTTTGTTTTGGAATGATTTTTCCAAAGAGCTGAAAAATAAATTAAAGGATTCCGAATTACATGGTACAGGGATAGTTAAAGTTTTAATACTTTTTATTAAGCTTTCTAATTCAAAACTTGATGAATTCGAATCCATGATTTCAATATTTTGTGTATTATTTAATGACTCTTTTTTAACCTTTGCTAACTCTATTTCTTTCTCTATTTGACTCAATTTCAACCTTTCTAGTTCTAACTTCAGTTCATTTTCTATTTTTTCCTTTTCTTTCACTAGCTTTGCCTGAGTATCGGCTCTTACTAGATTTACTAGACCCTGAACTACTTCAGTTTGTGTTTTAAACACTTCACTGTTCTCAATCATCTCTCTCAACTGAATTACTTTCGCATTATCAGGAAAGGAAAGCCCTAACTCTTCAGCGATAATTCGTAACTCCTCTTTCTTTAACTTAGTACTCAACGGCATGGTTGATATAAGTGAAAATAAGGGTCGATCTTATTTTAGCCCACCTTTGCCGATTTTTTCAAAATCCCACCAAATAATCAGCGATAATAATTCCAAAATGGCAACCCTGACAACATCCGAAGAGAAATGCGGCAACCCTACGGAGCGCTTATTTTGTACGTCCGATCGCTGCGAAGTCTAATACCCACCCACTAATCAAATATTTTCGATTTGGTAGATTTTGAAAAATTAGCGAGATTTTGAAAAAGTCGCCAGAGGTGGGCTAAAATAGGATTTTACCGAAAATAATTTTTACATACATCCTCTCACAAATTATATATCTCTTTTTTACTGCTAATTTTGCAATCGCAAGGAAACTGTCGAATCGAAACTACAACACAATTACACTATGAATTCCAAAAATGAAACCAAAACCTTGTCAGACACACAACTTCCAAACTTAGATAACACTTTTCACAACAAAATACACAGATGGGATTTACCAATTCTAATCCGATGCAAGAGTTCTGAAACCAAACGAACCAGAAACCAACTTTATCAGCAATGCTACTTTAAACTATATTCCAAACTGCACACGAATTACATTGACAGAAATAACTAATCTTAAAACAAAAGTAACTAAATTCTCATAACAAGGTCAACATACTACAACTATTTCTTACACAATATAATATTAATACAAATCTCAAATTCAATTTCACATAAACAACAAATAATCCACAATTAAATCACAATAATTATGAATATCTCACCTTAATCTCTTTATCCAAAATTGTATAACTCAATACTCCAAAAATATTTCCAAGATATCACGATATTAAATTATTATTATTATCACCATATTATATTATTATTATTATCACCATATTATATTATTATTATTATCACCATATTATATTATTATTGTTATCACCATATTATATTATTATTGTTATCACCATATTATATTATTATTATCGCATATCTCGATCCTTTTGATTCCAACGAAAGCGAAACTAGCCAATCAAAATTCCAAAGGTCGCACCTCTTTCTCCGGCTCGCATATGGACCAAAATGATAATTCCTCACTCAACAAATCGACGGACCATATTAATACTCCTCATAACACATTCATTGGGTTAAGGATCTCTAAAATAATACTCCTCAAATAAAATCACACCAACTTAAAAACAACCAGCTTTTTTTTAAAACACAATTATAAATTGATAGAACAACACAGTAATAAAAATATATACAGCTCTTGACACGTGATTGCATTGAGTCACGAGATTGAGCGAGATGTAGAAATGAGAGTGAACAATATGTGTGTGTTTTAATTTATTATTACTAAGCACATCAAGATAGTATATCTCATGCGTTGCTTGAGCATTTATTTGATCAATGTTAAAATTAATTTATGAGTAAAATCGCTCTCACAATTTATTAAGATGAATAATTTGTGAGAGAGATTTTAAACACGCTAAAGAGACAGATAAATTTCAAAGTTGGTTATAAATAATTAAATTAACAGCACAAAACTTGATGAAAAATTTAACAAATTATTTCATTATTGAGTTCCATTACGTAACTACTAAAGTATCTTCATTTATGGACATAGAAGTAGCACTCCACTAAGTTTATTTCACTTCCACTATGAATGAGTTTATTGTTATAATAGGTATTTAGATAATCTGAGTACCTAGTCTACATTTTTGATTTTAAAACTTGAGTACTCTACCATAATGAAAACATAACAACGTCAAGTACAATAATTTTGCAAAAATGGCCCTTGATTGATCAAATTAAAACACAATAAAAATCTTCCAAAAAGTTTAATCAGAGAATTCCACGAAATAATAAAAACCTCTTTATCTAGTTTAAATTAGAATTCTTTGTTCGATTTGTTTTTTCTAAATGGACAAACTTCTTATACAAAAGGAACTTGTTTTAAATTAACTTTTAATGAATACAGACAAGAGAGAACTCGCTAATATAAGACATAGGCTTCATTTCAGCTTATTGTTTTTATAATGATTTAGAAGAAATCTTGCACTGCTCAAATCAACATCCACTTCCAGAACCCAATTAAATTGTTGATTGCCTGCTTTGAAAAGGTTATACCCAAATTTTTTCATGTAGAATGCCATTTTTTATCAATGGATATTGCATTCATTAACTTTGTAGAAATCTTCTTGATTGGGAATTAACTAATAAAATTAGTTTTCTAATAGTACAAGTTTCATCCAAACTTATGATGAATTAGGATTTATGTTTTGAAATGACAAGCATGAGTTTAGCAGATATTTATTTTTTAAATTCGTTTTTTTTAGATTTCGTTTCTGTGATTCTATTCTTTATAAATTTTGCGTTCATTTAATTGTTTTATTTGCGTTTCTCATTCTTTGTGTAGTTATTCATATAATAAATATTTTTAATACTGAACATAGCTGGCACAGTATACTCTACGTCTTTTTTTTCATCATGTACATTTGGTATGATAGTTACGGTTTTCTTCTCTTATTGGTAACAAACCTAAGAGTTGCTATAAAACTATGGGTTCTTTGTTATTCGCAAAAGGAATTATTCGTTCACTCTTTGTTAGCTGCAAATTCTTCATTTAAATATGTATATTATGTGTTGCCTTATATATGTGTGATCTTCGTTCATGTGTTTTGTTATATATCCGTGTGAGCGCAAATAAATGAAAAAAAGAAAAGAAAGTCTTTTTCATTGAATTAAATACATACATCCGTCTACAGATGGCTATATCATTTCTTAATATTGTTGAAAATATTTACTTATATCAAACTAATAACAAGCAATATATAGGTCTTAACTAATTAATTGCAGAAATTAAATTTATCGGTGAAAATTTATTTATTTACTGAATTTATAGGTTCAAAAAGGAAATAAATAATATTCGGGACCCCCTTTATTGCTACAACAGCATTTCAAAATTAATGAGAAAGCGAAAACTTTCTCACATTATCACTAACATGTAATAATACTTTATCTACCGTGCTTAAAAATTGTGGATTTGATATATGCATTTTAGATGTTATTTTTTAGACTGATTAAAACCGAAATATACTACGGAATTAAAATCATTGTAATCAAATGCATACAAAATTATCTACATTGCTGTGTTTGTAATGTATGAGAACCTAGACACAGTCAACATTTGACAGATTTCATTAAAATTTGATCTATTTCATACCCTTTTGATGCTAAAACTGCTCATTGAGTTTTCCCTTCGTATACTCTTTATGTTTTGTAGTAATAGCATATATATGATCTTGAGTCGATAATCACACTTCCTTTGAAAAAATGTGGTACGAAATTCGATTAAAAACTATTTATGAAGTGAAGAGATCACAATTAAAATTTATTTCGTCTAGCTAAAAGCATTAGGAGCTATCATATTCACAGATAGCTGTGAAGATTTAATTCTAAAAATTACACTGAGGGAAAAAAATCCCAACACGAAGAAAAAATTATTGTACAGTAATGAAATTTTAGGGATACATTTGTCTAGATAACATATTTAATTAATTAAAGTTTCAAGATCACAGGTAGAGCCATTGGCGAGAAGAGCCATTTCAAATGTGAAATGTTGGTACATTAGTAACCGGTGTAACCACCATAATTTTGAATGCAAGCATGCAAACGTGCATACATTGTGTCGTACAGGTGTCGGATATCAGTTTGTGGGATGGAGTTCCATGCCGGTTGCACTTAGGCGGTCAATGCAGGGACAGTTAATGCTGGTTGTGGATGACGCTGGAGTTATCGTCCAATGATGACCCATACGTGCTCGATGGGAGAAAGATCTAGTGATCTAGCAGGCCAAGGCAACATGTCGACACACTGTAGAGCATGTTGGGTTACAACAGAGGTATAAGAGCGAGCGTTATCCTGTTGGAAAACACCCCCTTGAATTCTGTTCATGTATGGCAGCACAACAGGTTGTATCACTAGACTGACGTACAAATTTGCAGTCAGATTGCGTGGGATAACCACGAGAGTGCTCCTGCTGTCATACGAAACTGCTCCCCAAACCATAACTCCAGGAGTAGGCCCTGTGTGTCTAGGCCGCAGACAGGTCACTAGCAGGTGTTCACCTGGCCTCCTTCTAACCAACAAACGGCTATCACTGCGACCAAGACAGAACCGGCTTTCATCAGAAAACACAACAGATCTCCACTCCGTCCTCCAATGAGCTCTAGCTTGACTTCACTTTCGTCGCAAACGGCAGTGGTTTGGAGTCAGTGGAATGCACTATACAGGACGTCGGGCTCGGAGCTGTCCTTGAAGTAACTGATTTGTAACAGTTCATTGTGTCACTGTGGTGCCAACTGCTGTTCGAATTTCAGTTGCAGACGCAGTATGATTAGCCACAGCCATACGCCGAATACGACGGTCTTCCCTCTCAGTAGTACCACGTGGCCGCCCGGAACCTGGTCTTCTCTAGGCAGTACCTTCCTTTGACCCCTGCCGCCAATACTCATGCACAGTGGGTACATTCCTGCCAAGTCTTTCAGCAATATCGCGGAAAGAAAACCCACCTTCTCGTAGCCCTACAACACGATCTCGTTCAAACTCAGTGAACTGTTGATAATGGGGTCTTCATCTTGTCAGAGGCATCCTTTGACTAACATTAACCCACTACGTCAAATCTCAACTGTAAATAACGATCACGAACCTTACAGCGCTTATTTAAAGCAAACCTCATTTGCATGTTCATAGTGTCGCTACTAGCGCCACACTTAAGCGCGTAGCTCGAAATTGGAATCGACGTCATCTTTCAGATGTATAAACACGTCTACCAAATTTCATTTATCTAGCACAGCTCCTTCCTAGCTTTGGAATTTTTTTCCCATCAGTGTAGATTTTAAATCTCAGTGAGATTTGATACTCGGCGTTTCGTCAAATTCTGGAAGACTAATTGTTTTACTGTTCTAATACTTTCTCTTTGTATGTTTCCTAGTTTAGAATAATAATAAATCATAAATAATAGAAATTTTCGTATCATTAGCGCTTTTGTAACATATTTTACTTTCTTGTAAAATTATTTCTGCAAACTAATGAATAGAATCCTTTTATAAGATCTAAGTAGACTACAACGTTATCCATTCAGGTAGAGACATAGCTTCGTTTGAAGCTGCCCACAAAATGAAAAATAACATGGCTAAATAAATCAGGTTGGTGAATAAATGTAAGGTTATTTTAAAACTAATACAAATTTTAGGCGTTATTATTTTAGAATATGCTTATTTTAAAAAATAATTAAACGTCAAAAATAATAGGATCCTTAATAATAAAGCAATCATAAATGCATAGTTTATGAAAAATATGTTAAAATCTTATTTTGTAATAACATTGTTTGCAGCTTCAATAAGTCATCGAGTTAGACATTACATTATTACAAGATTACGAATAGACATCGAGTTAGACATTACGAATTCCACAAAAGCCTAGAAGAGAATATAGCTCTTTTTTGTTTCTTTTTTGGGAAACAAAGATTTTGATTTTTTTCAGTAATTTCTTTTTTAAATTTCAAGTTATTTTTTTTGTTTTAAATAAGAGGTGAAAAGACACATATTTAATGAAGGCAATTTAATGTCTGGTTTCCAAAGTCGATATTCACAAAATCTAACTAAGATATCCTCATAATTTATAGCAGATATATAACTAGAAATTTCATTTTTAGATATGGAAATTTGATACACTTCGAACAAGGTTGTATATTTTCCACTTCAGATAAGATATTAAAATTCTAAATATCAATTTGTATTTTTACGATAGCTTTGGCTGGAATTGTGTCAATATGGAGGTTGAATTTCGCCAAGGATTGAACCTGTAATGTTTGGATTTGAAGTCACGTAACTTAATCATTCGACAAAAGCGATCGCTAGTGCCTATTGGCTTTTATTGGCTAATTAAGATATCGCCCCAGTATTCTTACATTTGAAATAAAAGAACTTCATTTTTCTAGGATTTCGTTTCGTTAATTCATCTATTAATTATGATTTTGCTTTTCTTTACAAATAAAATATGACCAAAATTATGGTGAAGGCAGTAACTATAATTTATTCCCAGATTTTCCCATGTCATGAAATTAAATTTTATAATAAAAATACAGACCACATCAGATAAAATTCTGACTATCTCTAGGATGCCGTCATTCAACAATAAATCAGGAAACTGCTGTCACTATATAAAATTGTCTATTTATAAGATGAGATGGCAAAATCTTTCTAAACATTTCAAATGCCAAATGAATTTCTGTACGAAAGGTGCATTTCCTAAGTCAACAGAATAAAAGATTTTCCAGAAGCTGCCGCTATTCTTCGATATGAGGTTTGTTTTTCCTGACTCGTCAGCAAACATTGACACCGATGCAGGTGAAAGGTATTGGGATCTTTCCTTTCATTGAATGTCAATCAAGAACTGAAGCACATCGGAATCTCCCAATAATTAAATTCGTTGCGAAGACATTTCCTCTATCCTTTTTGCTTCGTAAAAGGTTAAAATTCAAATAAAATAGTGACTGACTTTAAATATCTTCTTGCGATCTTTACAATTATTAAGCTGTAAAAACATGTAATAACTTAAGTAAGTAATAACTATTAAATGACCTAAAATCATCGCTGATTGAAGGAAATCGGAATAAATGATGAAATATGTAAATGCAATGAAAAAATCTACTCTTCTTTAGCTGTTAAGATCTAAGAAGGGAAAGAAAAATCATAAGCAAATACGTTTATTCCTAATTTCAAAGTATTATAAAAGTTTATGATAATTTTTTTAGAAACTGTGATACTAGTGAATTCTGTGGGTATGATTCCAATACTATTATAATCGTGGAACCAGGATAAAATAGAAACGTTTTTGGTCAAATACAACATTTCTTTACAGTGCAACTTCTTTCGTTGGTATAATATGCATATAATTTAATCAGTTTTTTTATTAAAGTTGTTTAAAAATTCATCTAAAGAAGAGAAAATTACTTTTTAGCTTTATTCCCTTCTGAAGTATTATTCATACTTATCCACTGCCGTATCTAAATCTTAATGCATCAGTCTTCTCCTCTAATGAGCAGCGAATAACGAAAAAGAAATAATATATAATGTCAATTCGACTCAATTGTATTAAATTATAAAACTTTTATTATTGTTAAATTAGAGATTTTTTTATCTTCAAAAAAAAAAGATAATGCATCAATGTTATAAAACGGAAGAAATTTAAATGCAGTTAGGATTTTGATCACATAATAAGGTTAATAATTAGGAAGTTGCCATAACACAATATAACTAAATTAGCAATATAAAAAATTTAAAAAAAAATTAAGGTATAAATTAAATTATTTAGGCAAAAAGGTGCAAGACTTTTTTCTTTCTTCTGTGTTTATATTAATTTTAGCAGTCTAAATTATTTCAATTGATCTTAATACATTGGTGAATAGTAAACAGAATTAAATTGATGTGTCAAACAGACTTAATGCGTTCTACTATATCATAATTTTATAATAATACATTGAGATGCTAGTTCTGTAAGCAATGTATGAAATTTAGTAATGTCTGAGCAGGCACTGTCCCCCAGGTTGTACTGTTCCTCAGCCCGTTAATAAAAAAGAGTTAACATATTGAAAAAAATTTAAAGTAGAAATGAGAAAGAAACAGGACAATCCTGGATTTGATATCTGACTTCGCAAATGATTGACTATAGATTTTCTTCTAATTCACTTTAAATTCGTCAAAGGAAGAATAAATCATCCAGCCATTAGTATGTTTCGGAAATTTGAAGAAATCTGTTCCAGTTCAAATTTTACCATCGTCATCTAACCATCATTAAAAATTACATGATCAGTTTCCGAAATAAAATTCATGCAGCTTTTATTAAACTAAATCAAATTATAACTCGATGTGCTGTTGTTTTCAATTTTCTCTGACCTTCAGAAGAGTAACGATCAAAATGCAGAACCTTTGTCCTATGATTAATACAAATCCTATTCAGTGTAGAATAAATATATGCATAATCAATTAAAAATAATTCAGCCCATACTGATTCAAAAAGTATAAATCAAAAGATCGTAGAATACAAAAGAAATTAATGAAAAAATCCTTTTATGATTTTGAAAGATATATTGTTTAACATTCTACAAATAAATTTATTTTAAAGAAATAAATTTATTATAAAGAATGTAGTAGTGTGAAATGCAAACTTAAGAAATAAATAAAAAGAAACAGCAATTAAATATTGATATCAGAGAGCAAATATTGAAATAGAGGGTACAAAATATGATGCTCAAACATTCTTTTATGAATGAAAGAAAAACAAGCTGTTGATGCGCACAACTCTAAAGGAAACTAAAATAAAAATATTGCTCAAAATAATTCAAGCTCAGAGGTTTATTTATTGAAATCTAAAGTTTATAGATTGAGGCTGTTGTAAAAGTAAATATCCCTTTTATATTTTTGTGTACAAAGGTATTAAATATCTCTTTGTATATACTTTCAATACTTTTAATTTATTGAAAAATAAAAGATACTAAATTTTGAATATAATAATGATGAATTAAAACATTTTATTGAAAAGCATTTGAGTTGAAACATAATATTTATATTATGTAGCTTTTTTTTCCCTTCAAAATTTTGAACAAAAGTAAGAGATGTATTTTGATAAACTTAAAGGTAAATTAAAATGTGTTCATGAAATGATACTAAATTAAATATATACAAGAAAAATATTTAATTAAAATAATTTAAATTAAAAATATTTAATTACACTTTGTTTGAGCAAAACTTTATGAAATGGACAATATTTTAACAGTTTAATTAAAAATTTATTGCTTTATGGGAGTTAAACTTTTAAAATTATCCCATCCCCAAACTACAGGAAAACTACATTACGAAAAGTTCGTAATCATCAAACTTATATAGTGTATATAACAACATTATACAATATAATATAACGTTGTATACAATATACAATGTTGTATTTGAAAATACATTCAGCTTTGAAAATATCCTTATTTTACTTAAATAAGATGATCTTACCTTCTTCAGCCGATTATTTTTTTGTCTATCAGAATTGAATGCAAAAAAAATTTAATAACTTCTTAAATGAGTTAATGAGGCTTGTACTTATAATTCAATGACCAGTTAAAAATTATTGTAATTTCAAATATAACATTTACCATTAGTTATTGTTATTGCGTCTTAGCAATGAAAATGGATATAAAAAATATTTTATAAGAAACTAAAATACTTTTTAGTCCGAAATTTTTTAGATTGGTGATATAGGGAAAAAATGTGCAATAGTAATTATGAATAATAGGTGAGAAATGTATACATTAAGATATGAATTTGAAAATGTAAGGAGAGATGAAAAGAGATTTATTATTTAATTTATGAAATTATTAACTATTTATGAAAGAATCATCTAATCTAATATAATTTATGAAAGTATATTATAATTATTTCATCTAATTTATGAAACAATATTATAATTATTTCATCTAATTTATGAAAGAATATATTATTTAATTCTAAGTAATAAAATATAATGAAAATGAAACATGAAAATATTCTTAACTTCGATTTTCTAACAATAAAAATCTACTTATTCTCTCTTCAACTGTGTTATTAAAGTATTTAATTGTTTCATGAAGATGCATTCTATTTTTAAATTCTTACTATTAGTTCACACTCTCCCTATATATATAAATCTTGTTCAAATGTTCAATCATTAATAAAATACTTTTTATTCGTCTACTCAAGTTCAAATACAATTTTGAAAACTTGTAGATGATGACAATTAATGTTAATATAGTGTTTCAAATATCATTTAATTAAATTGTAATAATTTAAATAGAGTTTTAGCAATTTGTAATGAAAATTGAAATCAACAGGCAGTAGCTCAAACGGTAAAGGGCAAGGATATCAGTATTTTTCACCTGAAGGTGAAGAATGCGTTTTCAATTCTTACGAAAATCATTAATTTCTTAATAAATTAATTAATTTTAATTTTATATGAGAGAAAAAAATTATATAAGATATTAAGCAGGATATAAATTTAGAAACAAATATCGTCAGGAATGAAACATGTAGATTACTGGAAAAATTTCGTTTGCCTCTTAATATTGTATTATTTAATTATTTAATATTTTTATATTGTAAGTGTTTAATAAAAATTAACTAACATAAAGAATTCATTTGTTGACCTATATAGGAATTGACTTAATATATACTTTTATGTTGCTTGATTAAAAATATAAACATTTCATTTTATAGTGTAATCTGAAATGAATAACAGTCTTCTCTAATTAGTATCCAGATAATATTGCACTAAATATGTTAGAATAAAATGCGCTAGTGATGTTATAATACAATTACAGATTCTATTAACTTTATAAACATTTTAATGTGCAAAACAATCCGCAATATGTCATGATCCAAATTATAAAAACCAAAGGATAAACTATATTTGCTTTATGGAATTTACATAGCAGCCTCAAAAATCCTTTTTATTTTTATCATATGTAAGGTGTCATATGTAACCAGTTCTCTGTTTTGAATATAAAAGCTAATTTTGTGTAAATTAATATAATATAGATAATTCTTTTAACATACTGGGCACTTTAGGTTTTTTTTTGTCTGTAATTTGTTACTTTAAACCAGCAAATAAAATTCCAAAAAGTAACAAAAAGAAATAAAAAAAACATCTTTAAAGAAACCAGTCTTGTTTTATGATTCAAAAGTTAGTGCTAGTTAGTTGTTTCAATTGTTAATTGAAATTGAAGTAAATATTATAAAGAAAAAAAAATTCGTCATCACTAAAACTGCAAAACCTTTATAAATACAGGGTGAGCCAGAGAAACTCATTTGAAAAAAAAACTCCCTAGTGGTGAGTTGGGTGGGTAGAGGAGTGATAGGTAGCTTTACTGGAGAGGGATGTCACTAAATTTGTTTCTCCTTCTAATCAGGTGTCATCATGCTCTGATCTAGAGAACAACGGGCCTCCGCCGTCGAGATCTTCTTTTCTAACGGTTCATTTGTTGGTACCCGACGCGCCTTCCGCGCTCGCTTTGAAATTTCTCCTCACAGACCTGTTCCTGTCCGTAATTCGATTCTGTCGGGCCGGAGTGAGATTCGGGAGTGTAAGTGTCGCAAAAACCAGAAATGGACATCAACGGACCACCAGAACTCCGGAAAATGTGAGGCAGTCAGTTCTGCGTTCGGGTCGCAAACACGCAGCTGTTCTGGGAATTTCTGACACCACTCTTCGAC
This sequence comes from Argiope trifasciata, assembly GCA_026543055.1. Lineage (NCBI taxonomy): Eukaryota > Metazoa > Arthropoda > Arachnida > Araneae > Araneidae > Argiope > Argiope trifasciata. Next base: position 21,815 of record JAPMOQ010009995.1, read on the forward strand.
GAATTCTCCATCAAGATCTTCCATTTCATCCCTATATAATGGTTGTTAATGCAAGAATTAACTGAACGTGATTTTGTTGCCCATCAAAATGCATAACGAAGCCTGAAGACGCCGTCGTCTTTTTCAGTGACAGGGCTCACTTTCAAATCTCTGGTTTATGTCTATCGACCACGGATAATAGCTCACCTCAAAAACAACATTCCAGTTAGTTAAATATTCTATTAATTTTGGAATATTGTAAAGTTACATAAAGTTTTGCATTTTGTAAAGTTTGCATATTGTATTGTCGGCTGAATTAAAAAATTTGAAAGTTTAGTTGAAATAAAACCACTTGTTTAATAATAGTTGTGGATGATAGATACATATATAATAGACACATTTATTTTTGTTTACATTAACTTTTCCATTTATATATCAATTAAATTTAAATTTAAAATCAAATGTAGGAAAAGTATAAAATATATTAACTTCAGATTATATATTTGATAAAACAGAGTGTGGATAAGCTTTTATAGATTTTTTGTGAAATATCAACATAAGAAAAATTTTAAAAAAATACTATTGTAACATTATTATACCACTACAACACTTAGAATTATTATGAGTTTAGTCTTTTTTGTAAAAATATTTCTTATTCCTTTAGAAGCTAACTAAAATTTTATTTTCACAATCGCTTACATTTTTATATTCAATTATCATTATATTATCATTATATTTATCAATTATGCCCATCATTATCAATTTTTATCTTCTTTTCACGGCTTTTTGTTTCACTCACTATCATATAACTCGATAAAAAATTTATCGGAGCAGAAAAAAAAATGAACTGAAATTAGTGAATCAAAAATTTTAACTGTTCAATTTCATTAGGGGATTCTTTAGTTGCATTAATTAATTATTAAAATCTTATTATTGTTTTTATTTCAAATAAAGAAAATGAAATTTCATTAATACTGACTTTTTTTCGTTATTACAGGGGGCGCCAGACAAACTTACTTATTTGAAAGTAATATTAAAATAATAATTAAATAAAATAATAATCAATAAAATCAAAAGTATCTCAGTTATTGTATCAATTCTTTTTTTTATTTGAGAACACAATATCCCAATTTTTTTCCCATACAGTTTTGAAAATAACATTGATTAAATGACGACTCCCATGGCGCATACACTGATTAATTCGATTTTTGAAGTTCATGTCCATTGCTGCATATCAATCGGTATGTTGGCATTGGTGTCGAGAATAGTGTTCCTGAGGTGAGCTATCCTGAGTGGTCGATCGACATAAACTAGGGATTTCAAAGTCAGCCTCGAAATTGACAAAAAACAACCGCATCTTCAGGTAGGTTGTCAAGCAGCATTTCACATGCATTTTAACAGGCAACAAAATTGCGTTCAGTTAATTCTTGAACAACAGCCAATTTATAGGGATAAAATTGCAGGTCTTGATGGAGAATACGTCGAAAAATGATGTCCGAAATTTCCAGAGCAGCTGCTTGTTTGCAGCAGAGCTGACTGTCTTAATCTTCAGGCATTTTCCGGAGTTCCATAGTACCGTTGATGCCCATTTCTGGGTTTAATGAAACTTCCGAAATGAGTTAAGCAACGACAGAATCGAATTATGGCCAGGAATGGGTCCGTGAGAAGGAATTTCAAAGCGATTACGGAAGGCACGTAGCAACAAGTGGGCGACCGTTAGAAAAGAAGCTCTAGACGGCGGAGGCAAGCTGTTCTCTAGACCAAAGCATGATGGCAACTGACTAGAAAAAAATACAAATTTGGGGACTTTTCCCTCCAATAGCACTACATATCACCCCCCTATCTACTTAACTGACCGCTCGGGAATTTTTTCAAATAAGTAAGTTTCTCTGGCCCACCCTATATTTATTTGTTTACCAAATTATTTTCCTAGTTCAAATTTTGTAGTTTCTTTGCAATTAGTTTTTAAAAGCTAATTGTTTGTGAAATATTTAAATTACTAAGCAGAATAGGGCTATAATAGTGAAATGGTAAAATATTGTTTAGCGTTTATGAATGATTTATTTTATTAAATGATAATGTGCTTTTTTTAATTATATATCATGGATGATTAAGTTTCATTTATTGTTCCCTTTCATTTGATCTTCGATTCATAAATAATTATTTATTCAAATTTTAGTTTTTATTGCTTATTGTTTTAAAGACTTGTTTTGGAAATAAAAATGAAAACTGATAATGAAAATTATCCTGCATTCAATTTCTTATTTTCGAAAGCCACTTTCTTAGCAAAAACTTATTAATTTCCTGGAAATGTTTTGTTTTATTTATATTTTTGTCAACTTCTTCAATCAATTAAATCTTCGGTCAGATTTAATGATTTATTTCAAATATGGGGATTTATTAAATAATAAGAAGTACGCTTTTTTTTATTTTATTTTAATTAAAAAATATATTTTATTACCACTGATTATTTCTAAATAAAAATCCTTAAATCTAAAGGTTTTTTTAACAAACAAAAAATAAATGAAACAGAATCTGTTTAAACTTTCAGATAGCATTGCACTATATACATTTTTTTTTTTTACTTTAGTTGAATTTTTGCTATCTAGTTTAATTAATTTCCTTGATATATAATTGGTTTCAATACGATATTAATATAGCAGTCTTCAAGATTTTGCAAAAGCCGTTTAATAAAATAAAAAAGGGCATAAATTTTCAAAAATAGTATTACTTTCTTTTTACGAAATAGTCTACTTGAAATATTATATTTTATATCGTTTTACATCATTTGAAAATTATTTTAAAAGGCCTTAAAGGATTTCTGCAGCTTAATCGGTTAAAAGAGTAACGTATAAACATTTACAATTTGAACCTTCCGAATGTATATGTGCTTAGGAATGTATATGTGCTTACTCTATCACAAAAGAGTGATAAAGGTATTAAAAATCAAACTATGTTTTATAGAAGTACATAAAGCATTATCAGATAATAAAAAAACAATTACATCAATTTTACTGAGTTACAACCTAATTTTAATAGCTAATCCAGAAAATTCACATTTTTTAAAATTGTGAATTAAAAAATACGCCCTATCTTTCATGTTATTATAAAGAGCAGGCCTATCGGAAAATTTCTTTTAATTAAAAAACGGTAAATTATCGATTACATTTATATATTAGTACTGTTGTTCCTGATTTTTAAAATATAAAAAAACTGAGTTCTTGTCATAAGTACGCATATAAATCTATTTGACGCTTTGAGCATTTTAAGGAATTCAAAAACCAGTCAAAGCTTAAAGCTGAACTTTCGTTGGTGAAATGTTTTTTCTTGAACTTAAAACAGAAAGTATGTAGATTTATCCGAAAACCGTGTTAAATGAAGAATTTTGGGCTCTTAAATTCAGTCTTTGATTTTCAAGTTTTCTTCCTTTAATATTCGAGGAAATTTGAAATGGTAATTCCATTGTCAGACGCGGTTCTCAACTTCAGACTATGACTAACGAATGCGGGTTTAAGTGTCTCTTTAAAGTTGGAGAATAATATGCTTATTTATCTCATTTTAATTTACCCTAATAGTTTCATTTTATATTTGATGGCCAGAAAGTGAAAAGTTTTAATGTATCAAAACATATCATTTTTAGCATTCGTTTAGTCTCAATAGTTTTGATTCATTAAATCACCATAAAATCTAGCGACTGGTATATGACATTAAAGAGTTAATTTAATTATAGTTTAAAAAAATTACGTCTATATGTATTTACAGCTTTCTGTGAGAATTTTAAATTTAATTACACTAAAACATATCTTCATCTACTATTAAAAGAAGGGAAATATGTGAGTGTGGTTACTCTAAAGGTAAACCATTTGACCTATTTGGCATTTGAGGTGTAGAAATATAAATTTTGGATTATAGAAATACACATCAAAGCGATAATTTTTAAAAAGCGATAAAGCGTTGATGAGAATTTTCGTTAACTAAAATTCTCATCATTAACTGCAATTAGATTTCTTAACTACAATAAGATTTTGCCTATATATTTTTTCCAACTTCTGAAAATAATATTAAACAATTACAGTTTTAATATGATTTGAACACTTAACACTTCCTGTTAAGTAATATGAACAACCAATGAACACAATTCTCATTAATAAGAACAAAAAAAAAGGATAACTAATGCAAATTGTTATACAAAAGATGCGATGCACATCTGCGTATTTTTAATTTAGTTTAGTTATATTAATGTCCCTTTTTTAAAACAACAGTAGGATTGATTTTGGATCGAGGCTCGAAATTTTGAACCGCAGTCAGATGACGACTACAAGCTGGTTTCTCATCCCCAAACTTCCGTACCACACCAGAGGGAGAGTTTTGGCCTCAAAGGATTTAGCATGCTTACCAGCTTACGAAATTTAACATTAAACATTTCCGTACTTAACATTATTTTGAAACATAAATGTCTGGAACATTTCATAATTTTTTAATAAGAGCGGCACTTTTTTTAAAAATAAATTTCTCAGTTAAGATGATGAACAGTTTTTCAAAAAGTATTCCTTCCGTTAGAATATATTATTAAAGCATTTATAATTTTGATGCAAAGATCACATGCCAAATTTAATTAAACTCATTCAGTCTCTTTAATTATGTCTACAAACACGCAGTTTATGTAGTTTTAGTTATGTCTTCTTGAATTCGAAAGCGGTTTATTCGAATTTAAAAAAAATAGTATAATTGCACGTTAAAACTTTGTGTTCTCACATTTTGCTAACATCATTGTTTTTACAATGTAATCTTAAACAAGCGCGGAGGATAACAGTAATTTTGTAATCGTAATTGTAATCATAATGATATTCGGCTTTGGAAGCATAAACAATTTTGCCGCGACAGCTGCACAGTCTGATTGTAATAAAAAAGGGGGGAACATCTGCAACGATGTTTTAAACAACGGATGAGTAAAATGTTGCGAGATAAATATCTACACCATTTACGAACTGAAACCAAATTATTTATATTATGGGTTAGCAAATTTTGTGCTCTATAAGAGTATATTTTTCAAAGCCAGCTTAATTTTTTCTTATTATATTATTATGCTTTTTTAGAAGAATGCTTAAAAAAATTGTTTTTTCTTGTTCTAATTTTTAAGTTTTGCAAATTTAATTCCAATTTATAATTTAAAATCATCACTGTTTGCATGAATTAAGTTGATTGAAATAGAATCTTGTTGATATTTCTTCAATATAGAGAACACTTCAGAACATTTTTCCAAGTCACCTGTAATGAGACTGCTTTTGTTTATTAACAAATACTTTTTCTGAAGGCAAAATACTTGTGATTCTCTTTTTTAAAGTCTTTTGTTTAGTATGTATGAAAATATTTCCCTTAAAAATGTGTATCTTAAAAAGATTTTTAATAATTTTTTTTATTCATTGCAACCAGCAAATTGCTTTACGACTGGTTCGCTAGAAATCGAATTCGAATTCTTATTGGTGGAGTTAAGAGTAATTTAAAATAACGTTGAAAATGGATTGGTGGTATGTTTATATATAATACAAATATAAAACAACAACAACAGCAAAAAAAAAAAGAAAAAAAAGAAAGAAAAACCGGAAAGAGCAAAAAAGCATAATTAAAATAGTTTTACTACTTTCCTTTCGAGCTGGTCGATGATATTTTGAATGATTTTTATTTTATTTTAATATGAATATTTACGAATTAATATAATTAGTGAAATTGAGGATTAATTTGAAATAGTTATTGTTGGAAGTCAAAATTTAGGTGCGAAAGTAGAATTATTTAATATCGCAAAACGATAATATAACATTTGTAAGAGCTGTGAAGTGGTGAATCTATTTTGCGTGCACATAAAGAGATTATGTTTACGTATTTTTAAAGGTTTATTATTGTTCATCAACGGATTCTGAGATGATCACTTTTCGACAATTTTATTTTCTTAAGTGGTAATGAGGTGAGCATTTCAGGACCTTGATTTCCCCCATTAAATACTTTTTAGTTGAAATATTTTTTCAAGTATATGTAAGTGTTATTCCTGGCCGTATTTTAATTTAACACAAAATTTCATATTGGTATGGCCAGTTAAGAGGTAAAAAGCTTTCAAGAATAGTACGAAAATAATTTTACACATCCCATTCAATGCAGTGACCTAACGAGCGTAAAACTAGAAATTAAAATAATGTCGAAAAAATTTAATAACATATAAAAAAAGAAACTATTTAATGGGAAAAAAAGATCACTATAATTTTATAAAAAAGTTAATTAGCATGTTTTAAGAACATAAATTTTTCATTTAATCTTCATAATTTAATATTTATGTAACATTAAATAAAAATTGCTCGGAAATATTTTAATGTGCATTAGTACCTTTTTCCTTCTGTATTACTTATTATCTGTAATGTTTAGGTCTCATAAAACCGCGAGTCTTAATTGTTAAATATAAACATTTCTTCCTTTCATCGTTCCCTTCACCCTCCTTATATCGAATTAAACCCATCCTAATGCATGCACAAAAGCGTGGTTGGTTTTAAAATCGGTTGTCAAACATTAGCTAATAATTGTTGTCGTATTTCTAAACCTAAAACATTTTTTATTTAGTGTTTTTTTTTCATTTCAGTATCTAAAAATGTTATTTGGAACTGAGTTCATTTTCGTAATTTTGTTGAAAGTTTGTTCGAAACACTCAGAGAATGTAACTTTAAATGGAATGAGATTTTTGACGGTTAGAAACCTCGAACCTTTGTGTTCGTGGATATCACGAACGTCAAATTATCTTTTTCAAATTCAAAAGCTGGAAATAAATTACAGAAAGGTTTATAATTCTATGCTAAAATTAAACTTAACCCACAAACGCCAATTCTTTTACTATTTCTTAATTGAATAAATTAAACAGCACATTAATGAAATGTGGCTGAAATCATCTAATTTGTTAGAAAAAGGAAGACTTTAGGATTCTAATACGGGCATTTCTGAAGGATTAGCGATTACTTTATTTTTAAGTCGAGTTGTGTAGAGATAAAAAAAAATTGGTTGTCGAGAAAGAGTAAAGCATTTCTGAAATAACATTTATAAATTGGTAGGGAGATATTCTTTTGAATATTTTTAATTACTGAAATTTTTTATTTGAAAAAATTATTTGCTTCTGTCTAAATTGTAAAATGATTATGAATAGTTGAATAAAAAAAATCAACTTTCAAAAAGACATTTTTACTGAAAGAATAGTGACAAGGCATTATTGAAATTCTGCAATGCACTAAAATATTTAATAGAATAAAAATCGATATAAATTAACTTTTAGGTTTTTAATTATTTTCTTTGATAATAAACATTTTGTTTTCACTATTCATCGAATTTTACTTTACGTAAGATGAGATCAGTAATTTCAGTGGTTAATAGTATTTGGTTATTTCCATCAGTATTAACCGATTTATCTGATAACATTTAACATACGCTTCAGTCGTTTCGAAAATTTGTGCAGACTACTTTATAATTAACTGTTTAACTGAAATAGTATAACTACCATAAAATTGGATAATAAAATCCTGTTATATATGGGTGGTGTTTGCTTCGTTTCAGAAGAATTTGACATGCTTCCGGTTTGTTCCAAAAGAGACTAAATTAAGCTTCATTTACCCCAAGGTTAAAAATAAACATATAAACTTATCTTGTCCACATCTTAAAAAAATTTGTAAACATTTTCATTCGATTTGTTTTGCCTTTTATTTCGTAAATTGTTGATAAAATTCACTCGAAATCTCTTCAGCGCCGAGTGAGCAGCAATGGTCTGGTGGTAAGGTCTCGGCTCACGTGTCGTAGGACTTTCGAGATGGATGTCCGAGACCCGTTTCCACCGAAGAACTGTCGTATAAGTGGGGTCTATTGCAGGCTAAATTCTTCATGATCAAACGTCCTCTAGCTCCGCTATGGTATAAAGAGGGGCTGCCAGCTAAGATATTGTCCTCGTTATCTGAGAATAGTTCAAAATAATAAGATCCGACCCAAAGTACCCTTAGTGTTGCTGTAAAACGGGAAGTTAACGTAACTCAACTAGGCTTCATTTAACACAAGCTTAAAAAGACATTTATTTTGTCCACAACTTTAAATAATCTGAAACAAATGTTGTTTCATATTTTTGCATTTTATTTCATCAATTGTTAAATTAATTAACTCGAAATCTCTTCAGTGGAGAACAGTAGCTGAAAAGTTGGGCCATTGGGAGCTTCAAACATAAATAGCGCAAAATTCTAAAGAAAGTGTTTAAGCCAACATACCTTGAAATCCCCCCTCCCTCCTTGGAAACAAAGAAAATTAAACCTGGAGACTGATTTTGATTTTATTTGTGAGCAGAGATGAAGTCTTCATTTGCACTCGCCTAAATTCTTGGTTCATCCTTAAATTTTTTAAAAAGTGAGCAACTCGGTTTCAAAATTCTGAACTGATGAAAAATATTTTCGTTTTTTTTTATTAGGCCAAAGTAAAAATTATAAATTATAATTTAATAAAAAATATTCTTTATGTTCTTATAGTGAAAGTCTTTCTATTAGATAAAAAATATTTCAGAAATCGCACTTGCTTATTTCCGCTTAAAAAATTTAATTTCTCACAAACGGTTAATGTGAAATTTTTAACCAAAGTTGAATTAATTGTTTTCCTTATTTATAGTTTCTAATCTTTCCTTGAAATGTTCAACTTGGCAAGATATTCACTGTTTTATAACAAGCAATATTTGACTTAAAATTTTGCTAACTACATCCGCTCTCTGTTAATTTTTTCATAAATGAAGTTAGGATGAAGTAGGCTTGTAATTAATTATTGTTAATCATTTAATTTGAAATTTTCGAACTTCAGCTTTATAGATATCTCTGGAAGAAAAGAATAAAAACTATTTTCGTTTTGAAGAAACTCTAAAATTTTTTGAGAATCTCATGATTGTAGATTTTATACTTTCAATAAGAGATGTTAGTATAAAATTAAAAATAAAATTAAAATTGAACTTCCTTTATTTTTACTGGGTTAATTTTGCCTTAGTTGGTAACTAATTTGTGAGAAATTTAAAATTTAACAACTGATTAAAAATTAATATAAATTTAATTTAGGAATCTTTATGTGACATACAAATTTTTTAGTACTGAAATTGTGTTCATCATTAGAGCATATATCGTTAAATGGAATCATTAGTTTTAATTTTAAGCATATATTTAAAAGTAATGAAATCAAATACTGTTTGATGAAATTACTCTTTTCTTTTAAATTTAAATAGATATCATTACGTTTTCCAAAGATCATTACTTAGCCGTAACCAGTATATTAGTATATAAAAAAAAAATCTTGGTGTGAGAATGTTTTGTAGCAGTGATTCATATCAACGCCCAGCAACTGTTTATTAAATTAAACCGGTTTATTGTTTGGAGAATAAAATCAGTGCTTCAGCAATGTGCAAAGTGACAGTGGTTTACATAATGTATGACGAGGAGCAGCTATGCTGTTACGAATATCGTTAATTCAGAAGTGAAATTAATAAACATTTCTCATCTGATGATTTGAAAGCTGTATATTTTTGTTTCCTTTCCATAAACTAATGACAGATGTCTTTCTATCTTAATATTTGGGAAAAGTCTCCTTTTTTTATAGAAATTTATTTTCTTTATTGCTGGAAAATTGCATTCGACATCAGGATAGAGTAAGTTTTCATGCCTTGGTCTTGGTATCCAAAATATATTCTCAAACCAATCGTGTAGGTATAGTAAAAACTCTTTACTCTCGGGGTATACGTTCCATAAATATGCCGCGAATACTGAAACCGTGAATATGGAATGATAATTTATATGCGATTATAGGGGATACGTTCCTAAGTGACAAAATAAAAAATATATATATAAAAAAATTAATTGAAATTTTTGAACATTTTTATTAATTATCTTAAGGCTCAGGCAATAGTTTGAAGAATTTTGTAATTTTCTCTTGCTTGGCAGTTTTTAAAAGCTCTTTCAATTCAGACTGATACGCAGCAGTCGCATTAGCAATTTGCCTCGTTCTTCGAGTAATAAGACTTCGTTGCATAGACGGATCAATGTTCATAAAGAAATCGCAAAGTCCATTTGTCATTCTTAAACCTTCACTAAGATTTTTCAAATTAAACGTCAGTGCTTGTTGAAGCCTCTTCTTCAATGGGCTGTGAATTTAGCATGGTTTTCTCGGACATTTTTAAGTACTAATATGTATTAGAAAATTAGGTTAAGAAGTATTATAAAAATTAATCTATAAATTCTATATATATATCTTTTGATATGTTAATAATTTTTATAAATTTTTCAAAAAACATTATCACAAGAAAAATTAATGATCTTTGAACATGCATATTAGAATGCGAACTTTCATCGAAAAACTTTTCTCTGAAATTATCCTTTTCATTAAAATCACTTTCTGTTTCATTTAAAAGTGTCTGGAGCAGAACAAATCAGTAATACTAGAATCAGTAAAATGGCGCAAAAACTTGTGCCCGGATGATATTTCTGGGCACAAGTTTTCGCGCCTACTGATAAGCCTTGTTTATTGCTGGGACACAAACGGGAAGAAACGGTCTCAGAGACCACGCTAAAAGAAATAACAGGGATATTTAAAAAACCCTCAGTAAAAATCAGTTGAAAAAGTGCAGGTGTATTGAAGGCCATGAAAAAGGAAGCTACAGGTTCAATCCATTCAATTGAACAATAAATGGAATACAGATGAGCGAAATTTCAACGTTAGCTGTCTCACATACCGCACATTTCCAGTTAAGGGTTAATTTATATGAATGCGATATTTAGTATCTTAAATATATTCTGCTTTTGGGGTCTTTCTTCTTATATAAAGCGTTTTTCCTCAATGGTACCAATCTCACTTAACAGTAGTAACATCCACAATTTTAGGCGAAAGAAGAAAACACGGCATAAATAAAAAGTAGACGTTGGAAATTCCGCTCACCTAAAGAACTTTCACCATAACAGATTTAATATTTTTCAGGAGTCAGCATTTATTATTCATTAAATACAATCTTAAATTGTGAATTAAGATAAGTTCTTTTTGACTTTAATAAACTTTTATCAATTCATATATAAAAGCGTGAGTTATCAATTTATATATATGGTGTGTAATTCCGCGCATTGGGTGGGAATATTCTACGTATTTGACTTTTTAAGTGACTGAATGCATATATCGTTTAAAAAAATCTTTATTTGAAATCAAAATTGTTGAAAAAAGGAGAAGGGAGGGTATATTGGAGGGTAAAATTCTATTGTTTTATTAAAATACTGAACAAAATTAGGACGAGCATTTATTAAGGAATTTAAATCCATGGATATGTAAATAAAGAAAAAGCAAAAACATTGAAATATCTATTTGTTTTCAATATATATTGCTAAAAAATAACACCCCGATTCTGAATAAATACATGCAACAGATATGATAACTAAATTTTATTTATGATGAACAATTCACTGCGGGCATAAGTGACCCATTTTTTAAATGTATCATTGAACTTAGAAATATTTAGCAATTAATTTCTTCAATTCTGATATATCCTTGAATTCTGATATTTCCTTCAAAATTTACTTACGAGCTCAGATAAGCGCCGTCACAACATTAAGTTTCTGAAGAAGCTGTTGCGTCATTCATTTGACATACCCGCTGACTTAATGTTAATTTTTTCAATCAATTTTGTACATTAAACTATCCATGTCAACTGTTTAAAATATAAGAATGTAATGTTTTATCAGAAGGTAGTTTAAAAGACAGTGAATACAATTTGCATTTTTAAATTCGCTTTAATCCATCATAGCTTAGGGTATATGTATGAAGACGAAGAATTTCAGCGTCTTGGAACGGTCGGAAGCAGCCAGTAACAATGACATTTCTGGTGAGAGAAACGTCTCTATCTTTTAACAGCGTAGCCGGGGCAAAAACCATTATAGGTTTTTGCCTCGGTAGCCTTTATAAGTTTATCCCCTTTGCCTTTATAGGCTCGATTAATTCCCTCCCGGGAGGTAGGTGCGATTATTTACAAGAAGTGCGGACAAGATCCATCCACTCACAGCAAAAGATCGGGCAAGAAGAGATGAAAGAGGAAGGAATTCACTACTAACTAATTTTATTAAAGAAAATGTTTTTCCAACAGTACCTATATACTATTAATATTCCGATAGAGAATCAGGTGAAGGAAAATATGGGAACTTTTTAAAAAGTATTTGTTTGGATCAGCAATTTTTATCCTTTCACTCGCAGAGTGAGAATCAGAAATGGAAGATTTTCACAAAGCTACAGTTGAATTAATTCAGGAGAAAAAGTGGAATAGGATAAGGAAATTTAAAAAAAATGGAATGAAGTTATTATGGACCAAATTAAGACACAAACTTTGGAAATTAATTTGGAATGAAATTAGATTTCCAAAGGGCATTACATATATGTAAATAAAAAAATGTAAACATATATTTTTGAGTAGTTTCGTTTTATTCTATTCCTACATGTAAATCATGTACAAGCATGACACGATGAAGCATATCTGTCCACAAGAGTGTAAAGAGAAGCAGAAATATTTTTCTATGGTCAGTATATATCATGAGACTCTGAGAGGGATTTATTTTTTACACGCGTCGCTATAGGTAAGAATATTATAGGTACCTTTCAAAAGAATTTGAAAATTTCTTATCTCTTCACGCAGAGCATGAGAAACAGTCAGAAAACAATAACAATAAACAGTAAGTATTTTTACAGAGCTTCTGGAGTATTAATTAAATAAAAGGGGTGGAATTTGATCAGGAAATAAGACAACATTTTAAAATGAAGTTATTATGTGCTAAATTAAGATAAAAATTTGGAAACCAACTAAAACTTAAATTAGATTTAGAGATATAATTGCACATATATAAACTTGCTTCTGTATATAATTAAAAAATTTCTTTACTCATAAGAAAAAAAATTATGTTCAAAAGCTTATATTTAAGCAATTATTTTGAAATTCATAATCTCCAAATATGCTGGTATAAAGGGGGCAATATAATTAAGAGTATGTAATTCCATTCTCGTTAAGAAATTGGGAAGAAGAGTTTGGAAGTACAAATTAATATTAGTTTCTTGAATATCAAAATATTTCTCCAGAATATTTCCTTAAAAATATTTATGGTTACACACAAAGGAATTTTATTAACTTGGGATTTGCCATAATTTATGCAGGAGGATAAAGCTTTATTTTAAAGGATAATGGAATAGCATAAGCGAGCATTCACTGAAACATTGCTTCCCTTAATTGAATTGTCTTTTCTTTGATAGTTTTATTTGCTAGATTAAAATTTATCACAGAATGTTTATAGCCAATATAAGAAAATGCTTGCTCATTTCTTACTATTGTGTGATAATTTAATGAAAAGCGCATTAAAAATAATTTTAATTATTATTTTGTCGGCTTACTGATCTAGGGTTAGCGCTTCTTAGCGTTTATTTGGGTGTCGCAGGCTCGAGTCCTGTTCGGACAAGGGTTTTGCCCCCCCCCTCTTTGCTCTCTATCTGTGAGGTGTTTGTAAGAACCCCCATGAAAAAGGGGGTTATGTAAGAAAGGGAGTATATCTTCATTTGAGCTAGAAGTCAGACTTCTTCCCTCGGCTGCTTAAGGGTCTTTATCATCAGAAGCTATTGCACTCTTTCCCTTTCCATTGTAATGTGAACACGGCATCATTATCTTTAAGCATTATTTTTGCTCTATTCACTTTGAAATGTTTAAATAAATATAATTGAATATATAGCCATGGGTTTTGAAGAAGATAGATTTATTTTATTCCCCTGAGCCTTAAAATTATTGTTAAAAATGTAAGTTTCTAATACTTTACTGTGTGTCTATTACATTTTCCTAGATTGCAAAATACATTTTCGGAGATTTAGTCCATATAAATTTTACACGTGTTAGTTCTACTGTCTATAAATATAAGATAAAATATCTACTCTCAAGATAAAACATTCTGAAAATCTTCGGATACCTCCCAAGGATGCTATGTGCCATAAATAAGGATTATAGATTATTATCCAGAATACCATAAATAAGAAATATTGTTTTAAATACATGCCATTGTAATTAAGGAATCATTAATCAGTTTCACTGTCTTTATTTAAAACCGGCGACTGCGGACAGTGTTCAAATACAGATGCAAAGTAAATCACCTCATTAATCTCCTTCTACGGCATTCTTGAACCATGTTTGTAACCAGCATTTATCATTGTCGTTATTTGTTTCATATTCGTTAGTGTCCTAAACACTCACAATAATTGACTAAGAAAATGAAACCAAATTTGTTTTGTAAACAAATGCTTTGTATAATCGTCAATTTGTCATTGCATCTTGTAGTAATAAATTTGCGAAATGATTAATAAGAGATGGTCTTTGTATTGGAATGATCCAAATCGAGTAAAAAATAAAGAGTTTTTTAAAAATAAAAATTAGTATTGAAAAAAGTTTTCTGCTTTCAAAGACGTTTTGTATGAATATTTCTTTAATCTTTCACTACCCCTTTATAAGCACACAAACTCTGAGTAATTTAAAATGAATAAATGACTGCAGCGATTAAAAACTGATATAACTATTTAATGAAAAATAATTTATCGATAAGAGCAACACAATGTAGACGGAACAAAGTTTGTATAGCTGCGTCAAAGATGTTCTATGTGATTTTCCTTGGCTACTTGATCAATATCTAGGTAATACTCCATTTCACACCATGGATTCTGAAGAAGGTCTGCAGTTGCCGAAGCAAGCGTCTTACAAATGCGTACTTTGAGTTCATCAATTGTTTTTGGTAGCATTTGTGGAGCACATAAATGTGTAAGTGCTCCCATGAGAAATAAAGAATGGATTTGCAATGCTTGAATAATATGGGGTGAAATATAATCAACAATTACACAGTTTTAATAATAGGCCGTTCAAGAAGCTTCCCTAAAGATATTTATTTAGAAAAATCAATGTTTGCAGTTAAAGTATCGTATTGTTTATTCTGAGGGAAATGAAAATGTACATTTATGTATTTCTTTAAACATGTTTTACTTCAAATCAAATGCAACTTTTTAAAGGAATTGAGTTAAGATAAAAGGAAATTTTCAAAATAAAAATAATAAAACTATCTTTTAATGTTTAGTACTGGACTTAAATTGGTAAATAATTGAAATGGTTACAAAAATTGCTTACTTTCAAATTTTATTTTTAATCTATTTATCTATTGTAAGTAAATAAATATGCGTCCAGAAGGGGATGTTGTTGATAACTTAATACATTTTGTAATCTTATTTATTTGTTATTAGTAAACATTAAAAAATGATTGTCAAATAATCAAAAAATGAAAATGTATGCTCAAATTCCCCTTGATATATATTTATTGCCTTTAATATTTTGATCGAGCGGCAAAAAGGCTATGAAATGAAATACAGGCAGCCTTGATATATAAAGCTAGTATATAATGGTTCTCAAGTATAAAAGTAATATATAAAGGTCCTTCAGCATAAACAGGTTTAATCCTAAAAAGGAGAATTGGCATACTGTATATCAACCTAATGAGATTATATTACTATTGAAGTGTAAGCCTAATATTTTCCTAGTCATTCTAAAAACAATATGTGTCTTTTGTACTATTTTATTATGACAAATGAGGACAAGTGAGAAAAAAATTCTTAGATATGATCTAAAACGAATTTTAATTATTTGGTACAAAATGGTAATACCTACTTGTTTCTTCGCCAACTTTTTCTTTTCAAAAAATGATCTATAAAAATTTACAGAAAAAAAGCTTAGAAATTACAGAGAAAGTTTAGAAATCGTTTCATTTTTTTTTCTCTTTTTTTGCTGAAATTGAATAGGAATTATCAAATGGAAAATTAATAATATTATAAACTAATTATTTAGAGTAGCATTGCTTTAAAATAACTTCATTTCTAAGTAATCAATAATTCGTTATATATTTAATATTATTATTAAATGAATGGTCTTTATTGTTTCTTTGTTATATAAACATTTTATATTTAAGCAATCAAAAATTATTAAATTGTATGATTGAAAATTTATTTACTTTGAATTTATTGTTAGGATAAATTAACATTATCTCTATTTTATAATTTTTCATCTTTTGTATAAAGTATTGACAAATTTTTTTTAAATATACAGCTTGTGAAAATAATTCTTGATAAAATAAAGTATGATGAGATATTTAAAGTTTCATTTATTTAAAAGTTAACGTATTAGAATTTTACAAATCAGGTTTCAAATCCAAATACTAAGACGGTAATTGCAGTAAATTATAAAAAAAATACAGTTAGAATTATATGATGAGAAAATGTAAGAAATGTTTCATTCTTTTTTCGAATAATATCTAACTATTTTCTTTTTTTTTTTAAAAAAAAATGAAACTCTGTTTAATGGGCATCATAAAGAATTTTTTATTTAAGTTGCTGAAAACACAAAAACTATTTTTTTCATTAACTGATACTTAAAATTATATATCATCAATTTTTAAATGGAATTTCTCTGTAGATATATTTGCTTTGATTTAGAAAGTTGATTCAATGAAAAGAAACTTTTAATTTGCTATTACAGATGTGTAATCTAAGAAAATATGTTTTATAAAGCATTTATGGAATATTAACAAGATCTCAAATAGGGACTTTTTAGAATATTTTACTGATTTTATTCCTTGATCTTCCATGATAACTACTTGCTTTAAATCTCGGTCACAGACAACATTGTTTTAATACAATAAAGACCAAATTTAATCATATAACTATAATATTAGCCACATGATTTAATCAACAATATAAATTATTCTTGAATATATTAAATAAATTATTAGCATTTGTTTTCACGAAAAATAAAATGATAAACTCTGATTCACATATAGTTTCTGCAATAAAGTTAGTTTACACATCATTGCATTTTCCCCGCAAATAGCAATATCTGAATATTTTATGATGAAATCTCGTTTCATATATGTTATACTTCGCTAATGCTTAGAAGCTGATTAATTAATTGATGAATTCTTACCTATTTCTATATGATACGTTTTTCTCCGAAATGAATAAATATTTCTTCTGATACTCTTACATAGAATAAATGTTTATCGACAGTTACTTTTGTTTTATGGTTTCTTCAATGGCTTATCCTTTTCAGCCCTTATATACACATATGTGTACCTGCAAACGTTTTTGTTTTTCTTATCCGGGAAAGTAAAATTTTAATGAATAAAATGCATGTATTTCAACATTTAGGAATGTAGCTTGCATTTTTCATCACTAAATAGCACTACAGTTAGGTATTTTTTCTTATCTTTAGCTAAGAAAGTAGTAAAAGAAAGTAGAAACATAAAGAAAATGGCGTTGAACAGAAAACACAGCAAATATAAGTACATTTTTAAATATTTATTAGTAAAATAAACTCTTTTATATTTTTTAATAAAATAATTAGTGCCTGGGTACTACCCAACATTATCTATTATAGAAGTCTGTAGTAGATTCGGTGAAAATGCAAAGTTAACTAAGGTACGCATATGTGTACTTCAGGCGATTTCGAGCCCATTTTCTGTTTTTGTTCCATCATGATGTTATGTTTGAGCTTGTTTTCAAATTATAATTTTTTGTCCTTGAATGTATTACGTATCTTTTTTATAATAAACATTTCGTATGTTCTGTAATATATTAAGACAAACATTTTGAAATATTTATTTTTAACTTTAATAAGAAAATTTATTCTATAGTTGTCTTGTAATCAGTAATTGATATTTCAATCCGATGTCATGTATATAGTATTCGGAAATTTATTAGCCGTATACAATGTAAGGAATTTTATTCTTATTTATAAATTTTTCCCATCAAGCGGCTTTAATTCAAAAGGAGAATATAGAACTTTTAAAACAAAGGGCTTTTAGAAGTAAAATATAATTTTGTGTGCATCGAAAGTAAGAAAATCTGAAAAATGTATGAAAAGAAGAGAATATGTCAGAAATATAGTAAAATGCACTTTATCATGTAGAAAAATAACAAATCCATCACTGTATTATACATACATATAAGTGGCGATGCAGGTAATGAATCAATTCGAACAGGCAGAAGACGGTCAAAATAACTTAAACAAAAAGCAAATGCAAAATAATCTGCTACTGCAAACGCATATAATATGCGTATGGGCATTGACCATTATTTTGTATATTACCAATGTACACTAAGGGCAACAAATGACCAACGCAAGTATTCGTGCATTTTGTATATTTAGTAATTATCGATTGCTGGATATTTTGAAATGATAGCAAAGCGACAAGCAAGGCTGTCAGGAATGAGCCCGAAAATGTTATGACTTTCGAATGCAAATAGTTTGGTCCCTATTGAAATATGAGGGAATTATCTTCATCACTAAGAAGCCCTAGAACGAATGAATATTTGGGTAAAAACTAATTAATAGAATAATGATCATCAAATGATGGAAATGTAACTTAAAGAGGCTAGGAGTTTTCATTACCACCACCTGACGAAAACTCTCTCAAAAGAGCAATACAAATTATCTATACCTCATTAAAAGAAATAAGACTTTATATGTCATTTACAGCAATATATGGGCGATAAAAAGCATCAAAATGCAAATATCTAAGATACAAGTCTAGGAAGTACTCAAAATGCAGTATCAATTTATAAATACTTTTTTTTTTGAAATTTAACGTAAAATAAGATTTAATGGGTTATTAATATAATAAATAATGTATTTTTTCATTTATAAGGCCATAAAATAGGAATAGTATAACTATTCAATTACCAGAAAAATTATTTTGTTGGGGATACTTTATCTTGCTTGAGAGTTGAGGTACACGTATGTGTATATTAAAATTATGAGACTTAAAATTGTTTGATCATCAAATATTTTTTAAACAAGCTACTGAGACGTAGCAAATGTAAAAAATCTTTAAACTAAATTCTTTACTCATTTAAAAAAAAATCAGGTCTAGAGGTTGTGGTTTTAAGATGTATTAAGGAAAAAATGGCTGAAAGAAGTGAACTGATAGCAACATTTAATTGAAAAAAATGGATCGATTCTTCTACCCCACATTTTTTTTCAGGTTAAACGTAAATTGCATGAATTAAAGATAACATGATACATGCGCTTAAGAAATTTCATTTAATTGAAAGCTTTGTTTTAAAACTAGGACGAACGTTGTAAATAAAAAATTCGCCATTACAGTTCACCATTACTTTGATTGTTTTAATAATAGATACAAAAAGGCAAAATCCAATAGAATATAAAAATGTGTATAGATTGCGTTTTCTTGGCCCAGAAATTTCTACATTTAGCGATTGATGATAAGATGTTTGCTATTAAATATCGTCTCATACATTAGACGAAAGGAAACTTTTCCAA
>JAPMOQ010010007.1:0-12599 GCA_026543055.1 Argiope trifasciata
CCTTTGTCAGGAAAAAACGAAATTACTTTCCGAACAACCTAATAGCTCCTCTCATTGATCGAGTTATGAAAAGATCATAAACAATGCGAAATTGAAAAAAAAATTTTTTCCGAAATTTTTGACCGAAATTGTTTGTAGGTCTTTAGAATTAAGAATGAGGTCCTTTTCTAAGATTTAATTCTGAACATTGTGTGAAATGTAGAAACAAAAGAGTTTTATTAACAATTGCTTAGGGGAAAATTTAAAATTTTAATTTAGTTTTCCAAGAATGCTAGATTAATAATAATGTCTATAAAAATTGTCGATATTGCTTTGTACAGTGGTGGCAGAATGAGCGGCTGCTCACAAGAACAGTCAATAACAAAAGAAACCTGGTTATGATTCTTAAACAGAAGCTTGCACGTGATCGGAAGATTTTAAGCATAGACAATATTTTTTTTTTCTCATAGATTTGATCTGTGGAATTGGAGGGCACCACATTAAAAACTAGATTTCCTTCACAGACCACTGCTTGTCAAATCAGGCATTGTAGTGGAGCATAAATTTGAAAAGAGAGGTGCCATCTCAGGTAAGGCCCTCACTATCTGGTAGCAACTCAAAATTGAGAGATCTTCGCAAATTTGCTTTAATGTCCGCGTCAACAGGGACCTTAATATAACCAAACAGGTTCTTTTGAAATTCTTTTTTTATCAGATGATAATTTTGTGAATTAGAAAAAAGCTTTCGAATTTTTAACTTACTTTATCTAGATGTGGGACTTATCGAATATTGAGGTTTGAGATGGCTTTGACTTAATTAGTATTACCATTATGTGAAGGGAAAATACACAGATTTGAAGGGGTTAGCTTTCCTCGATCGGGGAAGTAAGTTTTAAGCAAAAAATAATTTTTAATTGCTGTGAAAATTTGTGAAAATCCATATTTAGATAATTCTACCGAACCATCTTCAAGAAATAAAATAGGATTATAAGGAACATTGGAAATGTTTTTGATATAAATGCTGAATAAATTTAGAAAAAGAAATGAATCCTAACAACAATTTAGACATTTCTGTTATTTCCACAATATATGAATTTACTGAAATTTTTGTAAAGAGGAAACCTTGCTAAATTACTTCTGTACTTTAAAAATTCCCCCATATTTGTAACCAATTTCACATACTATACAACGTACCTCAACATATATCTGAATCACAATTTTTTTATTATTTTCATTTATAATTTTTTTATTATAAAATACCAACAGGTCAATATTCGATGTTGCATGACACTACTACTACAGTTTTATTACAATTTCAGTTATACAAATAATTATGTTGGAGAACTTAGCAACAGCGATCAAATTGGAATGAATTTGATGGATTGCTTTAATGTAAATACCTTGCACAAAATTTTTTTAAAAACATCTTGTTATTGTTGTTACCAATGGCACTTTACAAGCCCGCCGACCAATAGTTGTCAGCGATTTAAGCCTAAATGAGCGTCCCATGTTTTTTCAGTAGTGCCAATTAGTGCCAAGAATACGACTTCACTACTTCAGGCTTCACATTTGCTTGCACAACCCTTTTTTACAGGGTGGCACATTCACACTACTCACAGAATAACAACCATACCCGAATCGGGACGCCCAGATCACGGGATACGTATTTAAAAAATTGAAAGTAGAACTATGACATCATAGCTGTTATTTTCATGGAGTGCAATTTTTTACCGGAGGAAATTAAATAAGAAGATGAGGATGTTCTAAAGCCTTGACGTCGGCTTTAGAACATCTGAATTTAGTAATAAGATTTAAATATAAGTCATATCATTGACTCTCCAAACCGTCCAAAGGGAAACTGCTAAAATAACTGAATGGCCGAACCGCCTGTACAGAATTTTAAGAAACATCACCGGCTATGGTACAACCCTTCACCAAGGAAGTACGTCTCGTCATCAATGGGAGGAACAAGATTCCCACCTTTTCGTGTATCCTCCAAGGTGGCGAGAACTAACCACCGTGCTGGAAGCTTCGCATATAGAGGAGTTCCCCCCTAAATGGAGACAAGTTTTGAATCTATACTGATAAATAAATGTGGATGTTTGTTACTACATCAAGCCAGAACGGCTGAACAGAATTGGGTAAAATTTCACACAAAGATGGATTATAGTCAGGTATAGAAGATATGCTATTTTTTATGCCGGTTCATTGAGTGGTTAATTTTTTATTCATTAAAAACTAACTTTCACGCCAAAGAGCTGAGGCCAAATCCCGCCAAAGATAAGTAAGGCTCCGGGTATTTTTCCCAACAGAGTTGAGAAGAATTCTGACTGATCATTTCAAAAGATTTAATTTATTTTCTTTGTGTTTGATGTATTTAAAATCAAGTGTTGTTGATGAATCGATCTTTCGGATTCATTCTGCATTACTTTTAAATTAAAAGAAAACAGAATAAAGGAAATACAAAATCTATAATCTGCACTGCATTACCACAACTGGTGTAGGAAAGTCCGACATGTGCGTTCCGCCAACTGGCGTTGAAAGTTCGCGCGTGATTGTCGTGACATCAACTGTGTTTGCGCCTGATGGCATCTTTGTTTTCATTGAAATTAAAAGTTTAAAAATTATGTGTATAATACTACTGTAGTAGGCATCTCGATCAATAAATAAAATGGATTTGACATGATTTTAAAGAATTGCTGTTTTGTTTTATTTTGGGTATACAATGTAAATAAATTGTTTTTACGTTAGTTGTGTGTTTTCATTATTAAATTGTATTTCTGTTATATATTTTTCGTATACGCTTTTAAATGTATCATTTTCAGGTTAGTTTTTATTATGTCATTATTTGATAGATTTTCGTACATATACATTAAAATTTCCGCGCGAACAGAGTTGTGGGTAATAGCTACTATAAAATATTTTAAAGGCTATCACGTTTAAAGTGTTGATCTTGTGGGAGGTGAAATGTTCTCAGAATAGAACCCGGGACCTTTGGTTCTGAAGGTCAGTAACATAACCACAGGGCAAAAGCATGCTCATGATGTTAGATGTTATCTGTCTTATTAAGATATCACCACAATATGCACATCTACTACTCTTTAAAATTGAATATTTTCTGTAAATCACACCTTGAAGTTGAATGCATCAAATAAACAACATCTATATACTTAATAGAAAAAATAAACTATTAGAGTAATATTTCAAAAAAAAAAAGGATTACCCTGAAAGCATAAGTGCATGATCCCAGTGTAATTCCGAATTGACAGGAGGATTCTTCGCCGACTGCCAGGAACAGAAATTATCCAGATATAAATCAATATCACCATCCGCGGCGTCAGGACCTTCCTAGAAATATCATTTTTTTCTAAGTCATGAACATAATTCGCATGTTGTTTAAGCTCATTTTTTTATTTATAAGTAAATACAAGCAACAAAAATCTATTTTAAATATAATAACAGAGGTAGTCGAAAATGTTTTACATTTTTTCATTAATAACATCGATATAAATAAAAATGAGTGTCTGTCTGTATGTCTCTTATGTCTTCCTAAACCGTTCATCCGATGAAACTTTCTCAGCTTATTGTTTACACCTACGGGATAGTATAAGGATAGTATACAATTATCTAAAATTTTAAAAAAATTGAATCCCAACCGCATCTATTTACCGAGGATTAATCTCCACATAACACGCCGAGGAGACAATAGATTCTGTTGGAATGCTAAATCCAGGTTAATGGTTCATATTTTGTAGCTATAGTACGCAAAAGTTATGCAAATTATTCTCAGAGGTAACAACTCTAAGAGGTAAAATTTTTTGTGGAGACGAACCCTGGGGTTTTTTAAATTTTAATTAAATTTTAGCGTTTTTCGCAGTAAGTACCAAAAATATTATAGAACAAATGATTTCGTACCATCTTAATTTTTACAAATTTTCTTTTCAATTATATTAGCGATTTTATGGCATAAATATAAATATATTTTCTACGTTTAATCAATTTTAAAAGAAAATATTTTAATCGCATGTTCTAAAATTGTGACCGAAAGGGCGCCAAAATTTTAACTATGTCAGGGTAGACAATTAAAATCAATAAATCGGGCCAATTTAGTTAAAAATACATTTAATGACATTAAAGGACATGATTTACACGGGGACAAAACTATTTGGGACAATAACATTTAACATATTTGCATTAAAATAATACTCGAGGAATACATCATGCTTTACGCTCGCTTCCAAGACATGGACTGATTGTCGGTGGCAACGGCCGGTAGAGGGCAGAGGAAAACAGTTACAAAATTAAATTTGAGAATTCTGAACGAACATTAAACAAATCACGAGATACAATAAATAGTTTCTTTCAATACCATTCTGAAAGAACAAATTTTACATTTCTAAAAGAATACACACATCTAATATATAAAAGTGAATATTTGTTTGTTCGTATTTTATATACTGTCGTACCGTTCATCCTATTCGGACAAAACATTGCATAATTATTGATTGATTGCACTTAATATTTTTTTCGACAGAAGCAACGCGCCTAGTACCAGCTAGTTTACAACTAAAAACTGAATGAATACGATATATGTGATTGTGAATGATACGATAGACTGAATGATGAATCTATACCAACCTTTCCTTCAGAAAGTATTTCGAGTTTCACTACAACAATTTTGAACTTGGTTTTCAGTGACTGGTAGTTATAAATGAGCTGCACCTGGAAATTAAAATAAAAACGATATTTTTCTATAAAATAAGTTATATACACATAGAAACTAGCGGAATAAGTCTCGCAACTTTCTAACGGTTGGTTGGTTTTAATGGCGCAAGTGCCATACTTGTCTATGCTACGCCAAACATATGTTAGATCAACAGGATCACGATACTATAAAATATATAAAATATTAAAATAAATGTCCCTTACACAAATAGAAATGTTTGAAATCATGGAAAACAAACACAAAACTTATGAAATACTTGAAAAAATGTACTGCAAAGATTAAAACTAACGGAGGGAGAAAAATCGAACAAAAACAAGATTTCGGACAAAGTTTTAAGCGTCAAGAATATTCAAATATTTACTTCCACAGTCTCACGGGGCCACGGTGGCCTGGTGGTAAGGTCTCGGGTTCGGAACCGGAGGGTTTCAGGTTCGATACTCGATTCCGCCGAAGAACCGGCGTGTGAGGGGGTCTCTTGCACGTTAAATCTGTCCGGTCAAACGTCTTCCCCCTGGTGCGGCATGGTGCAGAGAGGGGGGTGCCACTTCAGGTGTAGTCTTCGTCATCTGACCGTGGTTCTAAATGACGAGGTCCGTCCCGAAATAACCCTAGTGTTGCTTTGAAACGGGACGTTAATATAACTAAACTAAACAAACTAAATTCACAGTCTTATGCATGAGCGTTTTGTGCTCCTTAGCAATGCAGAGGAAACGAGTATGCATTTTATGCGCATTTTCGTCAGCCGATTAGAACCAAAATCTAGCATATAACTATAATTATTATAAAATGATTCAATACGAAATTTTACTTATTTTAGTTGCTCTTTTTTTTTTCTGTTACCACATTTAAATTCCGATAGGCGATCCATTCTTTGACGCATTTGGTTCAGAATTCGATACAGATCTTCATTTTAAATGTTAATGTTTAGATAAAAAATTAAGATCTGTATCAAAATTTTATTTATCTACTTCGTTGCATCTTACATAGTCTAACTGACAAACTGGCATGCTTCCAAAAATACTTTTTTTTCAGATACAGGAAGATTCGAAACACGGAGATTTGATAAAAATTTTAATTTAAAATTTTTGGATGATTGCAATATTTTTTCGATGCATTCGTCGTATGTAGAAAAAAAAACTTATTAAAATTCAAAAAAGAAATACCGAATTATCTGTAGTTCAAATAATTGATTTTCTGTTTCGTTTTTAGTTTCTATCTAGGTCTTCAAGAATAATCAAAATAACATTAAGGAGGACATTAATGCGAAAGGTATTATTAACTGCGCCTCACTAAGGTAGGGGAATACGGGGCAGTTTCCCTGTGTGCCCATATCAGAAGTCCTACTCCTCCTCCATGCCACAAGAAAAATTAAATACAATGGACAGAATGATATTTCATCTGA
This sequence comes from Argiope trifasciata, assembly GCA_026543055.1. Taxonomy (NCBI): domain Eukaryota; kingdom Metazoa; phylum Arthropoda; class Arachnida; order Araneae; family Araneidae; genus Argiope; species Argiope trifasciata. The sequence continues at coordinate 6,107 of JAPMOQ010010007.1, forward strand.
TCAATGGAAATGAAGGGGACTGAATTGTTATTTTGGGTTCTAGTCAATTTTCTTGTTATACACTGAAGTGACAAAAGTCATGGGATGACTGTTAATATCGTGTCGGTCCTCCTTTTGCCCGGCGAAGTGCAACAACTCGACGTGTCATGGAGTCCACAAGTCGTTGGAAGTCCTCTGCAGGAATATTGAGCCATGCTGTCTGTATAGACGTCCGTAATTGTGAAAGTGTGGATGGTGCAGGAGTTTGGGCACGAAAGGACCTTTCGATGATGTCCCATAAATGCTCGATGGGATTCATATCGGGCGATCTAGGTGGCCAGATCATGCGCTGGAATTGTAAGGAATGTTCTTCAAACCAATCGCGAACAGTTCTGGCCCGGTGACATGGCGCATTGTCATCCATAAAAATCCCATCGTTGTGTGGGTACGTGATGTCCATGAATGGCTGCAAGTGATCTGCAAGCAGCTGAACATAACCATTTCCAGTCAATGATCGGTTCAGTTGCACCAGAGGACCGAGTCCATGCCATGTAAAAACAGCCCACACCATTATGCAGCCACCACCAGCTTGAACAGTGCCTTGCTGACAGTTTGGGTCCATGGCTTCGGGGGGTCTGCGCCACACTCGAACTCTACCATCAGCTCGTAACAACTGAAATCGTGACTCATCTGACCACGCCACGGTTTTCCACTGGTCTAGGGACCAGCCGATATGCTCACGAGCCCAGGAGAGTCGCTGCAGGCGATGTCGTGCTATCAGTAAAGGCAGTCGAGTCGGTCTTCTGCTGTCTTAGCCCAAGGAAGACGAATTTCGCCGCACAGTCCTGTCGGACACGTCCCTCGTACGTCCCACATTGATTCCTGCAGTTATTTGACGAAGTGTTGCATGTCTATTAACATTGACCATTCTACACAGACGTCGGCGGTCTCGATCGTTAAGTGCAAGTGGTCGCCCACTGCGCTGTCCATGATGGGATGTGATGCCTGAAACTTCATACTCTCGGCACACTCTTGATACTGTGGATCTCGGAATGTTGAGTTCACTAACGATATCCGCAATGGAATGACCCATGCGTCTAGCTCCAACTAACATTCCAAGCTCAAAATCTGTTAATTCTCGTCGTGCCGCCATAAATCACGAAAAACCTGTTCACATGAATACCTTGAACACAAATGAAAGCTCTGGAAAACGAACTGCGCATTTATACTTTTTCGCTGCGATACTACTGCCATCTCTATATTTGCATATTGCTATCCCATGACTTTTGTCACTTCAGTGTATATCTGTAATAAGGTGAACATTTTAAATATCTCCATAAAGTTGGTTCTTCATAACTGCAGTAGCAGAGCAGAAGGGTAAGTACAAAGAAGTTTTTGATCCGAGCCCCAAATAGGCCAAGTCAGCCCTGATTATGAATTAGCCTATTAAAAGCCATTTTATATCACAAAGTGCTTTTTCAGACTTATAATTACGGGTTTGTTTCATATTATATTTTCTAGATTAGCAACGCATTTTAACTATTCGATAAAATGTGAATTCATAGAGATTCCTCATTTCCCCACATGATTTGAGCTAATTCTTCACAGAAAAATGTATAAATCTATTCCTAGAAATGCTATCAATCGAAGTTGAAATGGTGGACCTATATCATCCGTACAGGACTCAACGTTTTCGGTTTAACAGGCAATTTTTCAAACTTTTTCAGGGAATAAGTAAAATTGAACCCCAGATTGTTAAAAACCTTTGGGCAAAAAAACTATAAAAATCATCAGCATAATTGTTTTTATTAATGAATGATGAAGACAATAGTGCAATCCACAGAAATACAGAATGCCTCTCAGATGTAACGCGTACATAATTGAATTTACAAATGATGCACTAAATGCAACTAGAACTCAAATTTGTGTTTGAAAACACAATTTATACGGCGCAACATAAATAAAAATGCTGTTGCTTATTTTTTAATCTAATACTATAATACGAGGAATGGTTGTCAAGTCGAAAATCGCCCCAGAATTAATAAACTCCGGTAACCTTGGGGGTCTGGGGTTTTTGGCCACGAGGAATCGATTGGCGCCGGTTTTGAAGCGCTACGGTTGAGCAGTTCGGAGTTACAGATAGGATATTTTCAAACTTTATTAGTTCGCCATAATGGCTACTTAAATTTTCAAGCGGTAACGTGCTGCCATCTATAGCCAATATGGCGAACTAATAAAGTTTTATGTTTATGCTGTTATAGGTTTATAATATGTTTCTTATGTATGTATATATGTTTGGTTTTTCTAAATAAATTTGTCAAAAATATTGAACTTCAACACACTTCAATCTTTACCTTTACTTTACCTTTGTATAGAATAGTTCCCTTTCCAAACTCTAATTTTGTTTAGAATAGTTTACAATGGTGCACTTTAACCAGTTATCTTTTCACCAATGGTTTCACAAATTTTCTTATGGCATGTATTGTTTTGATAAATCACAATTGAAAATTTAAATCTTCGAGTTAGCTTCGATACCTGTTTTCTCCGAGCGGTGCTCGGTCACCCGCTGGTGTTATAAAATATGACAATATTCAAAATGGTCTGATCATAGAATAAGAGTCAAAACGATTCTGTATTTTAAGTGACACATACTTACTACTTTTTGATTATAAGAATCATAAAATCAATCGCGCCAAATTCTGATGCAATTTTGAAATAGAAGGTAAGGGAACCATATTCCCTAATTATCTTGTTGGCGATTTTTTCAAAAAAGGGTTCCCAACCATGGCCGCTTTAAACAATTCGAAAAAGAAATATGTATCCATTATAGAATTAAAGCAACTTAAAGTGTATCTACAAGAAACATGAATAGCTGCCTAAAAACAGCAGAGATATATATTTCAATTACACATAAAATGCAAATGAAATAATAATAATTAAATTAAATAAAAATATTAAAAAAATGGCTAAAAGTATTTTAGAATTAACAAACCCAGAGTAATATGATATTGGTTTTCTACAGGTTACGAATTTCATATTTCTTTCACAGACATTGAATCAATCACGAAAATGTTCATTCATTTTTTGAGCAAAAATACAAATTATTCAAAACCAATTTTATGCTTGATATTTACTCTTTTATAAAAGATAAAATGCAGAATAAAAATTGTAATAATACCTCGTTGAGAATAGCTAAAACCGTGTCTTGCATTTCCTCTACGCTTTGCTTCTTCTTCACGCTCAGTTTGTGATACAACGGATAATCCACATAGATGGCCGTCTCGATCACTTTTCGCTTATCCGGAACGGATCGTTTCACTCTCTGCTTTGTCAATGATTCGCTCTCCGACAAATGAATTGATGCATCTGTAATTGAAAAAGAGAATCAGTCAAAAGGAAGTTATATAATTATATTTAAAAGTTATTTTTAATAGATTTACTGTTACGAATCTGTAATAATGTTTCCTGCCACGGTTGTCTTGTGATTTCTAGTAATAGATGCCAAATCAATAACCCTCGATTATTGAATGGCATAGCAGAAAAAAAAACAAGAGGTCTCGAAAATCCAAGAATTATTGCCCTGCCATTAATAAGAACCGAGATCTGAAGATTTATCTGGCGAATTCCATGTAATGGTACACTCTTTTAAAATTCTTAAACAAAACCAGTTCAGTTATATAAACGCCCCGTTGTAAAGCAACAATAGGGCTATTTAGGGACGGACTTCGTCATTTTGAACCACAGTCAGATGATTAGGACTACGCCTGAACTGGCACCCCCTCTTCACACCACATCAGTGGGAGGACATTTGGCCTGACAAATTTAACGTGAAAGAGACCCCCCCCCTCAAGTAACGGTTTTTCGGTGGAATCGAGTCTCGAGCTTGAAATTCTCCGGTTCCGAAACCGAGGCCTCACCACCAGGCCACCATGGCCTTTAAACAAAACCAGAGAGGATAAAGAAAGTTAATCACTCCCTCCAGAAATAGAATAATTTGCTCGTCTCAACTGATCGCAGTTCTGTTTCAGCTGAGCGCTGATTAACTATACACGCTGATAAGCAATTGAATAGTGTCTTGTTATATGCGCGTTGTGGTAATTTTTACAGGGACTACTCTATGTAGAACTTGGCAGTTTTTTTATTATTTATGTTTTTTGTTTTCTGGAATAGTCGCGGAATAAAATGTAGTTACCAATTAACTAATTCATTAGATTAAATTTACTGTGCTCAAATATAACATGCATAACAGCGACTTACGTAAAGTTAGTAATTTCCATGTACACTCACAATACCTTTAGAGGAGTGCAAAACAATATTTAAAAATATCTAAGCTATTAAAAAAAGCTGTTGCATTAGTTTCTGTCAGCAAAAAAATAATAACTTTATTAATTATTTTAAGTTTTGTTTTGCTTGGTTAGATTAGCATCCTATTCATATTTAGAAATTCTATAGAGATCCTTTTAGATTGGTATAACTGAATTTTGAGCAATGGTAAGATAAAGAAGATGATTCCTGAATCAGCACATCCTACTCAAATTTGCTTAGAACTCCAATTTAGTCGTAATTAATTAGTTTAAAGAGCACCAAGCTCGCATATATTCCGTATCTTTGATTAAAGTGATTCTAGAAAGTTCTTCCAAAGCCCAAACTCTACTATTAAGTCCTTTTTTAAGTTAAAGATTACTAATATTTAGTAGAAAAAATCTTTCACAATGTTATGATAAAATAAATCAGCAAAAGTAATTCCCTCAAGCAAAAAAACAAACAAACCTCGAATATTTTGTAATAAAAATGTAATTCCCTCTTCCCTCTAAGAATACTGGGAAAACCATCAACAAGAATTTAGATTTTTATTTTCAAAGTTCCATGCATGTATATTTCAAAATATAGAAAAGAAAACCAAACACTTGGTAACATATTTTTTCATCCATTGAAATCAAACGCCTGAAACTAATTTTAGTAACGAATTACAGAGCAAATTCTTTTTTTTTTTTTCAATCTAAGTCGTTACATTTTTTTAATTATTGCGTTTTCATGTTTTCAAATAAATAAATGGCTTATTCTTTGATTGAAACTAGTCAAAATATGATACAGATCTGTACATTAAATGTTATACTAAATTTTTTACATTTTGTAGTTATCTTGCCTAGTTTTACTGGTACCCGGATAGACGAACTGGCATACATTTGTGAATAGATTTAACTGGAAATCTGATAAAATTATAATGATTTTATGTTAAAAATATATACCAAATTTCAACCAATCAAATCAACGCGTTTTCGAACTATCGTATTCACTAAAAGTCAGGAATAATTTCAAAAATATATTTTTCCAACTCAATGAGGTCTGAAACGCCGAGTTTCGTCAAAATGTCAAGTTTGAATTGCTTTAAGATTACAATAAACTTTATTTATTATAATCAGCAAAGCAATAATTACTTTGTATACTTGAAAGTAAGTCATATTACTAACCTCCGACCTACCACGAAGGCACACGGATAAACCAAGGTAAACTGAATGACCGGACCGCCGCAAGGTGAGAGCAACACTGATGAGAACTGTGGTTGAATCCTAATATCCATCGCCGGCCACCGTACAACCTTCTCGGTTGGGAGTACGTCCTGTCATCGATGGGAAGATTAAGATCCTCCACTTTTAGTGTATCCATCGGGTTGACGACGGACAGCCTTTAGCCTACCCTTAATTAAAAAACCTTTTCAGACTACCCTTAGGCGTGACCAACAAGGTACACCCCAACTAAGTACCCCCCTAGTTGTCGAGATTCAACAACCATACCGGAAGCAACTCATCCTCAATTACGAGGTACCCCCCCTGGTGTCTATACCAGAAAGTTAAAAAAAATTACTTTCTTAAACTATCTGACTTTATTTGAAATATTTATATTGCTTGATTCACTAAATATGCTGTCTACAATAAACTCACAATTTCAGGTTATTCACACTTATCTATTTTTTTCTGGTTCATATGTTCGTATAAGGTTCATAGTTTTTTTTTTTTTTATACGAAACAACATCAATTTTTGATGAGTCATTTACTCAGAAAAATAAATGAATAAAGAAACATAAAAGATGCTCCGTATGCGCACTCATTAACTGCATCGATTATGCGCATAAGTGATTACTCGTAATTCTGCGTCACGCTGTGTGATCAAGGTTGCCTGAACTGCGATCTTTCAACTGGGCGAATGAATCCTCACAAATGGTTTCGAATAACCTTCGGCCGATGTTTCAATTTTATTGACGGCGAAATTAGCAAACGAAGCATTAATTCAATTCTCATTTGAAATGCATTGAATTCAAAATTTAAATCCGTACTTAAATTATTGGGTTTTAAATGGAATTAAAACCAATTATCTGATATTTTTTTTCTTATTTTCTTTCAATCAATAATCATTCGTGATCAAACTATTAAATGTGGATTTGCATAATTATTGAAAATTTTTACAAATATTAGGTTGTTCGGAAAGTAATTTCGTTTTTTCCTGACAAAGGATT
>JAPMOQ010010023.1:0-22902 GCA_026543055.1 Argiope trifasciata
TGTGTTTTCTTCTGTGTACACATCTCCATACTTTCTGCATAGATTTCATTTATTGTAATTAACTTTTAAATTCACATCGGTGGCGCCACCTGTTAATACATTTATGAAAAGAAAATTAGGGAAACCGAAATCGGTGTAATAAATGTGTTAAAAATTAAGTAGAAAATAAATGAAATAGAAATTCTACCTTGTCATACATAAATTCATTTATTCTGAATGTATTCTCAATAGTAGCAGATTTTGTTTATTTTACCATTGTTATCAAATATTTTTGAAATGTATGTATTTTTCAGTTTTAATTCTGTTATGTTCAACAATTCATCATTGTCTTCATATAGCAGAATTAGAAATAAAATTCTTTTTTTTAATATTTTAGTTGTATTTTTTTAAACTGCTACAATCTTGATCCAAGCAAATAATTCAAATGGATTATTTGATAGTGTTTAAATTCTGTAATATAATTATGCATATATCTTGCATAGGGTCGAAAAACTCCTTTACAAGAGTTGCAATGTCCCTACATTCATTTAAAATGATTCTAGAATAGTTTAAGCAAATCGATATAATACTGTTTTAATTTATTGAACTTTAATTGTTCTATTCAATTATTAGAATTCAACTGTATTAAACGTAATATTATGAAATTATTAATGCTTTAATTTTTCATCCATTAACTTCAAGTCTATAACTGAAATTTTTGTAAAATAAGGTATGTTTGAAAACCTAAAATATTGTAAGTGGTGTCGAAAGTATCTAAAAAAAACATTATCCGGTTATCTTTTTGAAGTTACCAAAGGAATATTTTATGGATCTCGGAATATCAAACCATGTTTAAATAACGAGTGCGATAGTTAGGCCGACAACTTTTCAAACTTCTGCGCTGTATTTTGTATTTTCAGAATGAATTTTCCACGCTGTATCGGCACCTTCATCAACCAAATCTTCCTCTCACCATAAGATAGGAGCATTTGAATCAAAGTTCATCAATAAAGTATATTTAGTTATAAAAGAAATCCATCTCTTGAAGCGAGCACGTCAGAGCATTATAAGTTTTTCATTAATTTTATTCCATTTACGTTGTTTCTAATAATACAGGTGTTCTTAAGGTTTGTACTCGATGCCTAACACACTTTTGTTGTCGTGCACAATGCCCACTCTTCAACTATCATTCCGCATTATGCATTTACAATAAAGCAAACATTTCTCCTGATAAAATCTCTACAGTCAAGATTAATCCTGAACAAACTTAATGCTTTTTTTGTGTTACAAATCAGTTGATGAAGAATTGTAAAGGAATGGATCATTTTAAATAAAAATCCTTGGTTCATTAAAAACTAAACGGAAAAAAATTATTTTGCCAAGCTGGAGGTAAAAATGCATTTCAAGCAGCTCGTACACATATTTTTATACTTCAAAACTTTAAATGCTGTTTTTAACAAAGAATTATACAATGAAAGTAATAGCAGCTAATCTGTTACAAACATAGCGATAAAAAATGCTGTGAATTAACACTTTCAAAGACCATTTTTCTCCGACATTGTACGTGAAATATATTTAGTATTGAGATAGGTTTAAGAAAAAGGATTCGTTTTACTTTATTAGATAACAGAATCAATTCATTAAGTGAATTAAATTTATCTAATAACTATGCAACAATTCAAGGCACACTATTTTGTGTGCGATAAAAAAATGAATCATTGAAATTTCTGTCTGAAAAATGTCACAAAACTAATGCTAATCTACACTGCTTTTAACAAAGTGATAAATATGGTGGAAGCATACTTCCCATGGCTCTAACAAATTAAAATTTTAAAAAAATTAAATTTTATAAATATTTTGGAAAATTCACTAATGTGGATGGAAACAAAGCTGACTAAAATTTAATATAACTAAGAGCATAACTAAGAATAGTCGATTTACAGCTTTAAAAAAATTATATCATTTATTAGGAAATAGCCTTTGATGACCAGCTGGTTTGCCATGAGTAATGCATTCCAAAATTTTCAATTAAAAACTTACATACCTTGCTCTCTTTATAATTTCGATAGTCAAGTAATTCATATTATTATAGAAGCCTTATGATTATTTGTGCATTGTTCGATATATCTTTCTGATATGCAATCAGCTGTAGTGGAATGATGTGGAAAATATCACATCTTATATTTATTCCTTAACATTACACTACCATTTCAACACGTGCTGAGCATTAAACATTCTCCTTTTTAATTTACAATAAGAGTTAATTTAATCATTCCTTTTGAGTTTTTGTCAAAGTGATCGCAAATCACTGGTACACTCTTAGCGTTCTCTTGTTGGTTAAATTCTACTTTCATTTTATGAGAAATTAATTGTTGGAAAATATTGTTATGGTATTTTTTTAATTCAATAAAAATATGAACTTAATTTATAGTTTAAAACATTGTTATAGATGAGAAAAGTTTTTTTCAATAGGATTTAAAAAATAGCTTTGTGCTATAATATTTTCTGAAATAATTGCAGAAAATTTCTAAATGTTAGCTTAATTTTTAATTAAAGTTTCAAAAAAGAAAAAAACTCCGTGGCGGTATACTTTTTCACCCTCCTAAGTAAATGTGTGCATACCAAGTGCGGTAGCTCTAAATGATCCGATCTGGTGTGTAGTGCTCTAACACACACACACATTCATTCATAAACGCAAACACATATGCATTTGATTATCAGCTTTGGAGTAATTCCGGGTATTGATTGAAATTGATTTTCTAAATTTTCTTTAAGATGGTTGATGGAAAGACCTAAAAGAGCACGTTATCACAATAATATTGTTACGAACCTGTGGTTTTGCTTTCCCGCGCAAATACTGTCAATGTAAGGAAGACAGATTGACAGTAATGTGTATGGAATAGTGAATGGGTGTGACGTCAGAGGTCCCAAGGCTTGGCGACAAACTTGGCGACCATTTGGTGACTTGGCGACGAATTTGGCGACTTTGGTGACAAAATGGAAAGTACCCGACGCATCGAGAATTTTCCCGATCCGTCCACTAGGAGCCGAGATTCAGCTAGAACACTCCTGATTGGTCCAGAAGATGTTTAGCCCCGCCCTCCATCACTATATAAGGCAGACGGCTGAGCCAAGTAGGTCAGTGTGAAAGTCGCTCAGCTCACCAGGTTCCGCACCAAAGACCCACTACCATTATTCCAAATTACTCTTCCTAACATTGATATTAACAAGCAAATATGGAATTTGACTTCCCTCCTTTACCTCAAAATAAAAGTCGAAAAATTTGTTCGTAAAACTGGTAGTATCCAATGTTTCAACTGTAATTACTGGCACCACAGTGCAGCTGCTTGCCACATGAGACCAAGATGTATCAAATGTGGTGGTGAACATCACAAAGATCAATGTACTGTTACACCTGAAAAACCAGTATGCATTAATTGTGGCAAAGATCATTATGCCTCATACAGAGGCTGTGAAAAATTTCCTAAACCTGCCAGAAACAACATTAAAACAAATAAATACACTACCCCTAATCTTTCTTATGCCAAAGCAACCCGCAATGAACCCTTCCAATTTGAACTTTCCCCCTCAGATAAAATGTCAAAGAAAGACTACATTAACAATGTCCAAGCAGAAGTTTACTCCCCTATGCATGACTTTTCTGCAATTGAGGGTATAAAGTATATAATTTGTGAATTTAAAAAACTTTTCAATGGACTAGACATCCTGGATGTAGCAAAGAAACTTAAGAAAGCAACCAATGAAATTGATAAAATACAAGTCTTCCTTAAATTGATGCCCCTATTTCATAACTCTAACAATGAATAATGTCTTCTGCCCCTGGACTCTCTCTTATTTACTGGAACGCCAATGGCCTTAAGGCAAAGCTCTTTGATCTCAGAACTTTTGTTGACGAGAGAAGACCTGATCTCATACTACTCCAAGAAACCAAACTTAAGTCTAATTTTTCACCTTTTATCCCTAATTACTCATTTTATCGTCAAGATGGTCCACAAAACCCCCTCTGTGGTGGTACTGGTATATTCATCAAAAATGATATCCAACATGAAGAAATTTACATTCCAAATCTAAATAACATTGAAGTCACAATTCTTAAAATTGCCCTCTCAAATAGACCTACAATCACTATTGCCTCTATCTACATCCCTTGCAGAGCGAATAAATTCTTTATCAGAGATATTGAAAAAATCCTTAACATCTCTGATTCAGTAATAATTTGTGGTGACATGAACGCCCATCATACAAACTGGAACTGTAACAGAATCTCTCAGTCTGGAAGAATTCTACTTAACTTTGCTAATAAAGAAAACCTTGAAATTCTAGCCCCTCCAACTCCCACTAGATATGGCCCAAACTCTGCCACAACTATTGATCTTGCACTCACTAAAAACTTTTCATATTATCATAATATTGAATCTATCCCAGATTTACCCTCTGACCATAACCCAATTGTAATTCAATTCAATTTCAATACTACTCCTCTTATAATCAATAGACATTTTGTAACTACTGATTGGGAAAACTTTAAAAATTACCTGAACAAAAACATTGATTTAAATCTATCTAACATCTCTAATAACGATGATCTTGAAAACGAAGTTGAAAAACTCACAGCAGATATTACCTCTGCCTACAACATTAGTTCCAGACCACTCAAATATCATGAAACATTATACCTACCTCCCCACATCAGACAGCTTAAAACTCAACGAAATAAAACAAAAAAAACCTGGCAAAGATTCAGGGATCCAGTCTCCAAATCCCACTATAATAAAGCACAAGAAAAATTTCGAAATGCTGTAATTGATTTCAACCGCAGCACTTTCATTAAGCAAAATGAACTTCTTAATGCTCAAGATAACTCTCTTTGGAGATCCACCAAAAAACTCAAAAGAAAAAGAACAATCATACCACAACTCTATGACCTCAATACTCATACGATTGCACACACTGATGCTGAGAAGGCTGAACTGATTGCTGATCAATTTGAAGAGCAATTCAAACCCAACAACCTCCCAGACGTTTGCACTGAAAAGATGGTTGAAAGTTCTATTTCAACTTTTAATCATCACAAATCAGATATAATCTTTTCTGAAATTAAACCCTCAGAAATCATTGAATTCATTAAAAACACTAAAATAAACAAAACACCTGGCCCTGATTCAATTACGAATAAAATGCTTAAGAAACTCCCCGCCAAAATTATTATTAAAATTACTGATCTTCTCAACAAAATCTTTGAGCTTCGCTACTTTCCCAAATGCTGGAAAATTGCCAGAATAATCCCGATTCTCAAACCTGGCAAAGACCCCACAATTCCGACAAACTATAGACCCATCTCTCTTCTTCCCACACTAAGCAAACTTACTGAAAAAACTAATTCTTACAAGATACCTAAACTTCGCCAAGAAAGCAGGCTTTTCAATACCCCAACAATTCGGTTTCACTGAAAAATTATCAACCTCTCACCAGCTCTTAAGAATGATTGAATACCTTCATGAAGGTAGAAAATCCAAGAAACCCACTGCTGCAATCTTTCTTGACATTGCCAAAGCCTTTGACAAGGTCTGGATCCCAGGCCTCATTTATAAACTCATTGCATACAATTTCGCCCCCAACATCGTTCAGATTATTAAATCATACCTCTCAGATAGGCACTTTACTGTTATTGTGAATAAAACAGACTCAACAAAAAGAAAGCTAAGAGCTGGTGTCCCACAAGGTGGTATCCTCGCACCTGTCATTTTCCTGCTTTACCTAAATGATATTCCTCAACAAAAAGACATTATGATCAGTCTCTATGCCGATGACACAGCCATCCTATCACAAGGGAAAAATCCCCAACAAGCAATAATTCCTCTCCAAAACTACATCCTCAACCTAGAAAAATGGCTTGTTCGCTGGAAAATAAAACTCAATGTCGACAAAACTGAAGCAGTTATATTCTTTAAAAACAAAAATAACTGGCCAAAAATTAAGCTCTACAACACTGAAATCAACTGGAAAAATGAAGTCAAGTACCTTGGTATAATTCTTGACAAACACCTCAACTACAAATCACACATAAATCATACCAGAGAGAAATTTAACAATGCATTCAAATCACAATACCCCCTCATCTGTAGAAACTCGGGTCTCTCTCTAGAGGGTAAAGTTCTGATTTACCTGGCATACCTAAGACCAATCCTCACATATGCCTGCCCTGTTTGGGCTGCAACTGCTAAAACCAATCTCCAAAGAATCATCTCCCTTGAGAACAAAACTGTTCGTATGATTGCAAAAGCTAGATGGTTCCATAGAAATGAAGATATTTTCAAAGCCCTCAGGTTATCCCGCCTATAAAACAATTCATGATCAAACTTGCACAAAACTTCTATGGTAATATTATTCATATTGACAATTCCACCTTGCAAAATCTCCCAATTTATGATCACTACGAAAATTCAAATAAACGCAGACCACTCTGTTCACTCGCCCTTTAATTCCCCCTAAGTACTCTCCATCACACTTTTTTTTTTCTTTCTTTCTTACTTTTTTTTTCTCAATTTACTCAGTACCATTTAATTTCTTTTCATCATTCAAATCATTTTATGATGCACACATTAAACAAATAAGGTCAGTTCCATTTTCACTTAAGTCCTATATCACAAGATTTACAGATGGTGGGGCCTGCGGCCCCAATGAGCTGTAAAACACTTTACAAATATGAGTAGGTCAGTGTGAATCAATCGAGACGGATAAAGTAGGAAGCGAAGCAGCGGAGAAAAGGGAAAAGAGATCCGAGGAAGAATCCAGTGGAGTCAAGCCGAAGTGCGGCAGTGGAGATAAGCCGAAGCTGTACGGCCTGGTGTTCAACGAAGAGAACAAGTAGCGCTGTGGAATTTATCTAGAAGACCTAAGAGATAGAGGTCTTGAACTGTGGAGTCCTGAACGGAGGACTGCTAATCTGTGTGTGGCATATACTGACGAAGCCTGCGTCGTGTGTCGTAGCCCGTTGTGCCGTCGTCGGGAACGGAGCTGTCCCAAACTAAGGAGTAGTCCCGTTGTGCGAAGTAGTAAGTCGACAGCAGAGGCAAGAAGAGACAAAGGAATAGATCAGCCTGTTCTGGAGAGACCCAGGAGGTGTAAAGCGAATCCCTTAAAGATTCCCTCTCCGGCTGAATCCTGTCTAACCGCTCTGTGGACATTGTCACTACAGAATTTCTGCCTGTGGACTACTATCTGCAGTGTGTTGTCCTGTGTGTACGTCTCGGCTGTAAATAGTTATCCTGTACATAGTTGTTGTGAATATTTGTCGTCTGTGTGCTGTCCTGACTTCGTCCTGTAAATAAACGTCTGTGTTGCGTTCGTCAACTAAAGGACTGATCATTTTGTGTGTGCTCATCGCCATCTAACACCATACACAACCACTATATACTACGAGGTAAAAAGAACCCGACGGATTAATATAGAAAATCCGTAACAATATTCTTTTATTTATATAAATCAGTTTGTTATAATGATTGATTTAGAAGATTAATTGATGTAACAACTTTTATTTAAAATATTTATAAATTTACCTATTTTACATCATTATTTAGTATATTTCGTATTATCGAATTTCTAAAAATACGAAATTATTTTTATAATTAAAATACGAATGGAAGCGTCAGAGCTTCACTGAGTTTTTTCTATTCTTGATAAAAGAAATAAAAACTCATAAAAGTTGACACTATCAGAAGTCCCAGCATATGGAATCGCATGTGCCATATGACAAGTTTCTTTCCAACTGGAGCATTCAGACATAACGCATTGGACAATTTGGAAATGCCATGAAGATGCATATAAATATCTTTTGATTTTAAGAAAGCGCCGACATTTATCATAAATCCTCCAAAACTGCGTGCAAAAAATACAAGTTGACCTGCTGCTGATGTGGATGTCATTAGGATATATTTAGAAGCAATGGCAAAAGTTAATAATTTTATAGCATTCATTAAAATTATCCTCAATTTTTTGCAATCTTTTAGTTTTTGATTTTTGTAAAAAAAGAAGCGAAATAGGCAATGCCATTAATATTAAGAGTTCAGAAGAAAAAAATTAATGCATTATTGCTGGAAACTTCTTTTTTGTTTTAACTGAAATTCTGTCTTTGTTACATTGCAATGCAATACGGTTAAAAGTTTAATAAGTTCGCTTGTAATATTTTAAGAATATCAAACACGACAAATTATTTTCAACTGCCGAACGAAAAGTAATTTCCTGGCTTATACGCACATTTGAACTGTGTTTCTGTGTAATGAAACTGTCCAAGCAAAATCTGTTAAACTAAAAAAAAGTTTTTGGTTTTGTTGTTTAACGTGTTTTTTGGATAAAAGAAATTATCTACGAACTCAAACACTTAATTAAATACACTTAATAAGAACAAAGTTTTTAAAACTAACCAATAGAGCAATTCACAGTCAGATACATTAACGGTTGTATGGTAATTAATTTTAAAAAGAAAACAATGCAATTGTGATTTTAAAAAAGAACACAAAAAAGTGTATTATTGACACTAAAGAAAGTAAATCTTCATTATTGTGCTACATCAGTATCAATTAGCTCAAAAAACAGATGTCTAAATGTAAAAAGAAAAATCGATTAAAAGCTTTAAATGTGTACGAAACCAACTAAACATTCGAATGGCAGCTTTTAGTAGGCCTATCACATCATTGATTATTTGCTTGTAATTGTTGTGAATACAGAAAAAATGATTATATCCAGGTTTGATATTTATTTTTAATTATTTTGAGGTATAACAGAAACTACTTTTTTCCATTAGTTATTTGATTTGGCTATCAGTATGTGACTTGATGCTTGAGCGACGGAGTCGATCTTAGAATTTTGCTGGTCCTCAGTTCAAGTCTCGAAAGCGCAAAATGGATTTACTTCCGTTTTTCTTATTTTATTTTTATTTTGAATAATATTTCGAAAACTGTTTTTATGGATAATCTGAATTATTTAACACCTTAAAAATCAAAAATTAAACATTTCGATCAAATATGTATAGTTTTATTTCATACTTTCAGTACCACGTTTCCAAACATGCGCAGCAGTCATTGATGCTCTTTGCATTGTGGTTTTTGACTCGATTCCCAGCGTCTTTGATGTTTAGATTGACGTATTAAGAAGGGAGGAGCCCTCTGTAGTTTAAGAAATAAGTGGCTTTGTGGTTAAAGGGACGGAGCGGCCCTTAGATGACGTTAGACGCTAGACGTTATTAATACATCGTTTTCTGGCCTGCACTTTCAGAAGCATGTAATCCCGATTAGTAAAATTCACCAAATTTGGTATGGGACTTCTGTTGTAGTTGTGTGTCAAATATGGAAAAATCATTGTGGTTTTTCGCTGTGGTCAGTGATTGGGAAAATTATTACCGGTAAACACAGCACTTTTTGAGTCCTTGATCATTTTGGTTAGTTGCATAGATGAGGTCAGATTCGTCAAAACAACGGTATTGTACCTGTCTTCGAAAGCATCGGAATCGAAGGAATTGACACTTGAAGCTCAATGAAAGTGTGATGCATATGAATTTCGACATGCATATAATGATGTTTCGAGATAATATAATTTAATGTCCTTATAATCATGAAGACTTCATTTTTATTAGTAAAAATTATGACTTTTACAGCTTGTTTACAGACAGTTTTATAGCTTGTATCCTGGCTTAGGGGGAGCTGGCCGTCCCCTTGATCTGGACGTTCCGGTTCTGGCATGGCTATTCTTCCCTTGTGTTCTGTTTGTGAGGTGTGAATGAGCCCTGTAATAAGGAGTTGTACTAGCGAATGTGTGCGTGTGTATGTTTCATCGTCATTTGAGCTGGAAATCAGACTTGCGCCTTCGGGTGCTCAGGGGTCCTCACCCTCAGAAGCCACTGCATCCCTTTGCCGTGTTAACATGGACACGAGATCATCAGCATTATTAATCAATGTAAATATCATTAAATGTCAAGATCTGGTAGATTTTAATGAGCAAGTTCGGACTATACCAGCCTATGTACAATAAACCCACCTGCACTGGGTACATCACCTCGAACCCGTTTCTTAAAACGCAAAAATTTATTATTACTTGAATAATAATGAATATGTTGATATTTTCATGAAAATTTAAAATTCTACTTAAAATTTATTTTTGTAAAAGTGCCTTTTACCATCTTTTTAAATAGTTAATCGATGCGCTAAAAGACGTCCTGGCTTAGTGGCAGCACGTCTTCCCCGTGACCTGGATGTCCTGGTTCGAGTCCCGGTTCTGGCATGGTTGCTGTTCCTTTGTGTTTTGTCTGGGAATGATGCATCCTCATCTCCTGTAAAAAGGAGTTGTGGGAGCGAATGTGTGTATGTGTTTCATCGTCATTTCAGCTGGAAGTCAGATTTACGCCTGCGGGTGCTCAGGGGTCCTTATCCCCAGAAACTACTGCATCCTCTTTAAGTGTTGACATGGATACATCATCATCGCTCAATTTTATCTCAATTTCCGAAAGATTCTGGTTCATTTAATTTAATTTATGTATCTCTTGAAACAGTGAATTCTAATTGCTTTCATATTGCTTTTTGCTTCTTCATCAATGAGTTTTCTCCGAACTTTTACCATTCATGCATGTATCCATAGTCAAAAACTTATGCCTATTCGTTCTTTTATCGTCTTTTTTATCGTTTCGCTTTTGATATATTATACAAAAAATAAGGCATAAAATTTGTTCATTAATTAATTTAAAATATTGCATAATTATCACGCTTAATCATTTTAATTAAAAAAATAAACAATATATATTAACGTTAGCAAATGTTTTTTTTATAAGTTTGAGTTATTTTTAAAAAAAGTTCAAGATATTTTCATGATATAAGTTTGATTCTTGTCGATAACTTTCTTAACTTTTCTTTTGAATTTATTGTTTATAGACCAGTGCCACTTAGGAATTAGCACCTAATCGAAAAGTTACTTTTTTCTTACTTTGGAATTATATATATGCATGCGTACGAGCAGATCTCCTTAAAAATTCAACACGATTGAGAAATAATTTAGTGATGAAATATATTGAGCTTTCTTTTAATAATGAGAGGGTTTTTTCTTTCTTTTCTCTCTCTCTCTTTTGAGAAAACATTATGAATAAATATTTTCTTGTAATTTTGGAAAGGTTTTGCTTTCAAAATAATTTAATTTTATATTTAATAAGTACATTTGTTTCCAATATTCATATATATTAGTTACCTTCTTAATTATATTAGTGGTTATTTTAGAAGAGTTGAAAGAATTTTCTGGTTTTAATTTTTTTTAAAATTTTAATAAAATATTTTACTTAAATTCTAATTTTTTGCGGATTATAATCAGCTATGTTTTTCCTCTCATTTAGCGCACTTCTCTAAATTGATCTAGAAACCACTTTGACCCAGTAGTAAAGTGTCATCTTCGGGATTGGAAGGTTCCAGGTTTAAGACCCTTTTTTATTGGAGAATGGCTGTATAAACTGACATGCTGCACCTTAAATCTGTAGGAACCAAACACCTTCCTGCTGGTGTATACTATTTTTTGTCCTATTCTGTATGCTTCTAGGAAATTGTAATCTACTAATTTGAAATATGTGTAAGAAATATTTGTAATTTGTCTTAAAGGCCCATCTTCCATGTTGCTACGAATCTGTGATGAAGAAAGTTTATTTTTTTTTCTAAACTTAATTCTTATTATACTAATTTTAAATATTTATTTTCAAATTAAAAGTTAACGATGCAAACTGCGAAGATCCTTGTTACGATTTTGAATATATGTTTAAGTTATAGAAGTAAAACCAACACGACAAGATTGGAAATAGTAATATTCACTTTGAAATGAAATGAAGAAAATGTTGATATGATATGATTATGATTTCTGATTTTTTGAAAACAATCAGATATCAAAACAACTGTGAATTATGTTCGTTAATAAAAGTTATGAAAATAATTCGAACAAAAGTTAACAATATTTCATATAGCAATTTTCAAATAATGATCTTGATTTAGTATTAATATATTTCTTTTAATGGATAGAATTAATATAGCGGGTTGCATTGAAGACCTAATAGCAAAATGTCATCTTCTCATGAAATCGTGACTATTCAAACACGAAATTTTGCAAATTTTATCAGAACTCATTTGTTGAATATTCAAGTAAATATGCATGAAAAGTTTTTTTTAAAAAAAAATCCTTTACAGATGAAATAATCGGATTTCAAATTTTGGAATTAAATTGATAAAATTTTGAAATCCCTGATAATAGATATTGCTGTAACGATTGCACGCTGCGTAGTTTAAAATTTACTTATTTTGGAATGTGGAATGAAATTGTTGAATTGGAAAATAATTACATTTATTAGAGTACTATTTTGAGAATATAAAGTGGGTAAGAATATTAAATCTGTAAAATATTCATCAGTATTTTTAAAGGAATATCGTTTTTGGAGGATTTCTTAATATATGATTTATTCAGCAATTTTTTTGATAAAAATTTTTATAGTAATTTTTTAATAAATAATTAATTGGGGGATTCTTTTTGATAATGAGTTTTTATAATGATTTTTTTTCAAAGTAATTCTCTTTATTGAAAACATTGTTTGCATGATAATAACCTATATTATTTTAGCACATATTTGTGGATATGGGGTGTCCAGACCCACAAATCACTATATCACTTACATTTATTGAATTCGATAGTCGTAATAGGGATTCAATATACTATCAAGTCAAAATTGTTATATGTATTATGAAAAAGTCTTTATAAAGTTTTGGTGCTAGGTATTTATCAGTCTTTCCAAAATGAAAACCTAATATCAAAGATTGAAATTTAAATATCTTATGATCTTCAATATTTCTAACTTTACAAAATATCCTCTTTATACAATTAATTAGGTGGCCACTTTTTAATACATGATCTAAAATCAAACTATTTGCCAAAAAATTTCAGGTGTAGAGATGGAATATTTTTATCTATTCTAGCTGATGTGGAAAAATTTTTGATGTATATTGATAGGGAAGGAGATTTTCATTCCATTATAGTTAGGTTGTAAAAGTCCTATGCTCTCCTGAGAGAGTACCACAGATTCATTCCATTATAGTTAGGTTGTAAAAGTCCTATGCTCTCCTGAGAGAGTACCACAGAGTAGACCTGCTGAGGTGTAAGTACACAAAGTCAATTGTAAGCATTCTCCTTTTTTTGCAGAAGTAATTCTTACAAATCTTGCAATTATTTTTGCTTTTTTAGATTGCACTTGATAGATAAAGCTTCTTCAATTAGAATCCATTTAATGTTGGACTTTAATTCAAAATAAGTTTACAATTATTAATGAGGAATATAATGTATGAAGGTTTCATCAATTATAACATAATTATTCCATTTTGAGAAGCAAAGTCACCTGGTCATTACAATTCAAAATTACAAAACTGTTCTACAGATTAAATTCTAATTGCAATTTTTGCAGCAAATATTTCAATCTGATTTATCTCATTTATCTTATATTTAATTTGATTTTTTTATATAAAGTATCATTGCCATGAAAAAAATAACTATAAAATCATTACTTTTTATCATTATTATTTCATTTCATTATCATAATATTTCATTTTTATAACTTTATATTATGTTGTAATTCCTGCTGACATTCATAACACCTTGGTTAATTCCATGCATACTCTGATAATATTTTTTTTAAAAATGACTGTATAAAGCTCTGATAAGGATTGGAAGAATTTTTGAGTTTTATGCAATTGGAAAAATTACAAAAATGATGATGATAATGATCAGAATACTGTATGTTGATTTGAATGAGATGGCATATAATAAGATGTAAGGTAGCATGAAAAAAATTTCTTACTAGACAAATATTTTATTTTAGGAACTGGTAGATGTATGGGATGCTTTAGTTAACTACTTAATTTAGGGTAAAAAAAGTTTCTTCTGTACTTTACATTATCATTCCAAGCAATATAGCATTTGATGCTATTGATAATTCAATGTCAAAAATCAGTGCCTATGTTAGTTACCTTGAATATTTCCAGATTTGAGAGCCATCTATTTTCATATTGTCCAAAATAGATACAGCTCTAAACCTCTTCATTGATCTTGTTTATAGCACATTTTTAAAACAAAAAAAAAAAATATATTGCTTTGTAAATTTTAGATTTATTCAACTCCTCCCTATAGGATGAAAATAAATATTACAATTCTATGTTAATTAAATTTCTATGTAAAAGAATTAAATAAATCATCAGTAACTTTTTGATGCCTTTAATGGAAACCCATTGCATTATTAAATTTAAAAATTTGGAAATCTAAAATATGTTTCTTGTTTGCTTTTTATTTTCTGCTATCTTTTTTTCTGTCCTTTGTATATTTTTTATTCATTTATGGTTTTTTGCATCATGTTCTATTATTTTTTTAATGTACTTTCGGGAATCTTCTTTTTGTTATACACCTGATTGCTCAGTTCCATTAGATATTAACCATAATGTGATTTTTAGAGAAGATTTGAATCTTCATGATAATTTTATATTTACAGACTTCTTTAAATTTAGAAATAAAAGTTGAAAAAGTTTTTGTTATAATAATGGTAATAAATACTTGTGAAAAGTCATAAATGTATATATTTAATGTATGAAACAAATATATTTTTAGTGTATTAGATTTCTTATATCAGTATTTTATTTTCCTGTTGTTAACTGAGCTCAAAATATGAAATTCTAATGATTTATTGTTATTATTATTATTTTGGAAGACAATTCCTAAAAATTATACATACTTATAAGAGCACGAAAATACAACATTTTTAAAAGTCCATTTATATTTATCTTTATGTTGGATGGTATCTATAAATATATATTATTTATATGTTATTAGTACTCAGATTTCATTTCTTTGCTGAAATATAATTATAAAAGTTTCATAAGATTTATACTTTTAGTTTGTGTTTTTGCATAATATTAATGATAATAAATGCTGTTTATTTATATTTGTATAGATTTCTGTTGAAAAACAATTGACTATTTCAACTTTTTAATTAGAATTTAATTATTTGTGAATCAAATATTACCTTTAAGATAATGAAAAAACCAGGTAAAACAGGTCACGTTTCATAAAATTTTTATTTTATGATTAACATTATATCATATTGCTGATATCTTTATGTATTATTGAGTTATTATTGCTATAACTTTTTTTTTCAGGGGGAAGTTACATGCACACCTTGTTTAATTCTTGTTGATTTAAAAGATAATATTACATGAAAAGGATTCCCTTTTTACAGATCTCCTACAGAAGATGATAGTAAACTTCTATGGTAAGTTTTTATTTTTAATCGCTGTTATGTTATTTCATAGCTGTATTTTCATTATATTTTTAATGGTAATATACTTTATTTCAAAGGGATGGGCAAGTTGAAATTAATAAAAGTGAAGCTGTTAAGAATTCTTTTCTTGAATAATTTGAAAAGTAGAGTAATCCATCAACCAACAGTCAAGTGTATCAGTGTAATTATCATTTTTCAAAGCTATTAAGTATTAGCTAGCTGCTTTTGATTACCAGCTGGATTATTGGGAAAATATATCTTCGATTAAATCTGTAATGTATAGCTTAAGGTGCAGAACTTCCCCAAATAAAATATTTTTAGCTATCACATTGTTACAAGTATGAAAACCATGTTATTTTAATAGCTTATATCTGCTTTGTTCATCTTGTATATGGATTCTCTTCATAGCAAGCTTATCCATGAATTCATTCTATCTATTTAATCCCTAACTTTAGTGGTACTGTAACTTCATTTTTCTTATTTTTCACATAAACTGCATAGAAATGAAACAAAATTAATCTTTTTTTTTTTAATTTCAAAAATACAAGAAAATCACATAAGTATTTGAAAGAATAAGTAAAAATGTTTGAAAATCTGCTCAAAAAGGAAATTTAATGTTGAAAATGTTTACAATATCTTCAAAATTAAAAATTGTAAAAATTCAAAAAATTAATATTAAATTAAATTGCCATAATTAAAAAAACATTTTTAAAACTGGTGTAAAATAGGTTTTGTGCCTTAGTTTTTCTAAAAATTATTGAGAAAAGATAACATGGTTATTCAAATTATTTAATCATTCTTGTATTTATTATTGTCAGAGTAATTTTAATTACTTCAGTGATTACTTCAGTGTACACATTTTTACCCTTCAATGTATATTTGTATGAAATTCGGTAACTCTCAGTCAAATGGTCTGTCCTATATAGCTTACACAGACATTTTACTTTAGAGAACAGTAGGGATTTAATTTTATTTCTTTTTCATATAACAGAATATGAAGTATATATTGAATGAAATGATCAGTTCATTAAATTTGTGAAAGAATAAGAATTTATTTTGTGTAAAAATTGGTAACACATCCTTGAAAAAAATTAGTCATGATTATATTGCATATCTCCTCATTAAAACATAATTTGTGTTTTTCTTCTATTAAAATTTGTTCTAGAAAATGTATGCTAAAAATTGCTTCCCGTTTATATATCTGGGGTATAGGAAAATAATATTGTTTCTGCACATGTCAATATATATTTACCATTTATGAGCTGATCATATGCTTCAAAGTGTGACCAAAGGTATTTTAAGATTTAAGTGACTTGATTGCTTGAAAGGAATTTATCTTAGTATCCTCCTTTCCCAGTTATGGATAAAATAGCCCGCCAAATATCAAAAGAGATAGATATTCAGCATTGTATAAACTTTGAGTATTCTCAAAAATAATAACATAACAATTGCGAACAAAAACATTTCGCTCCAAATGTACTAGATGTTTGTAAATACCAAAAGGGTTTACTAAGTTCACATGCGGTGATTTTGATTCTCCCCATACATATCTATCAGGAAAATTATTAACTTTAGACTGTGACTTGTTTGGGGCAGAGTTGAAAGCAAATCCATTTCAGACAAGTGAGGAACAGTCAAATATTCTTAACCAGCCCTATTCAACTGCACAGGATTATTTTGCAGCAAATGGTAAAGTTAGAGTAGGTTCCTGATCTTGCATCAGCCTGAAGAAAACAGTGCTAATCAATCCAACACATGCAATGTATTGCTAAAAATTAAATAAAAAAATTTATAGTTTTTTTAATGATAATGTGAAAGGCAATGGCTCTTTCAAATGATTTGCCTAAGGTAGATTTGTGTCTTAAAAGGGAGTTTTTGTGAGTTTGCTGAAGTATTTGCAAAATCATTCATTTTAGAATAGTGATTTGGTTTGGATTAGTTATAGGACTATGTTGGGACAGACCCCATCCTTTTTAACCATTGTCAGATGATGCAGGCAACACCTGGACCGGCACCCCCTTCTTCTTGTACACAGCCGACCACCCCGTCCTCAATTGAACGTAGCAGTATTGACAGGATTTGTTGTGGTAGACTGTGACTGGCACCCCTCTCTCCAAATTTCCGCACCATACCAGTGGGAAACTGGTATGGTGCGGAAATTTAAACTTTAACATATTGTAAATTCATACTTTTACTGCAAAATATTAAATTCAGTTATCATTGAGTTATTTAATTAATCATTTTTAATTGAAAAATTTACAGTGGTTGTAAATAGGGAAGAAGTTATTCTGCTGCATGATAATGCAAGGCCACAATACACTAGATGAATTCTGAAAAATAATAATAATAAATTATGTTGGAATTATTACCACAAACATCATGCTTTCTATCATATTGTTATTCATTACTTCTGCAGTTTCTATTTAACAAGAAATGCGAAAACCTGGTTAATATCTAAAATGCTATTTCCAGATATTTTGCTCAAAAACCAACTGATTTTTACTGATCTGGCACTGAAAATTTGTATACTTATAAACCTTTTAATACTGCCAGCTATCTGTTGAATGTAATCATGCATAATTTTGTCTGCGCTAATTAGGTTAATTGAGATTAAAATCGCTATATATATATATATATACACACACACATACATAACCATATAAGCATTAAAATAATTAAAACCCCTTTCCTGAATTCAAAAAAATTAAATTGAAACTAATAAGGTCGAAATAGAAATTAAAATTTAATTCAGAATTAAAAACAACAAAAAGTTCACAAAAATGAAATAAAACCTATTTATGAAACAAATCTAAATTAATACAATTGAGAAAACGAAATTAATTACAGAAACAAAACTAAAATTGGAATCGAAACTGAAAATTATTTCGAATTCAAGCAAGTTTAAAATTGAAATTTAAAAAAAAAAACAATCATTGTATTTAGGGAGCTCAAATACAGCTAAAAGTAAAATACAGATGAATCTAGATTAATTAACAATATAAGCTAATTAAAAAGGAATACATTAGAATCAAAATTACAACAAATAGTAACAGAATCCAGCCTGGAGACTTTTTCAAGGGTCACCCTCAGGCAAGGATTCAAAATAAGGGATTTTTTCGGATCACGAGGGGTCAATACTTTTGGGCATTTCCTGATTCCTCACAGAAAAAAAAATCCCTTATTTTGAATCCTTGCCGGAGGGTGATCGTTGAAAAAGTCTTCAGACCGATTTTTTTTTCTTCTATTTGTTGTAATTTTGATTCTATCGTATTCCTTTTTACTTAGCTTATATTGTTAATTTATATATATATATATATATATATATATATATATATACTTTATGATAGTAATGTTTTCAGTTATCAAATGTTTTATGTTAACACTGTGATGTAATAATCAAAAAGCATTTATTTTTGTGACAACTAAGAGTAAATGATTATAGTGATGTCTTGCAGAGGAAATGGAAATTTCTGATGTTTCATATGATTTTAATTCGCCTACAACTATATGGTGTAACTTCCTGAAGGCAAATCTGCATCCAAGGAGTTTTTGTTTGTTTTAAGAAATTAATTCATCTTTGTAAGTCTTATTTATTTATTTACATAGTAACAAAGGAAATATGATGAAGGATTTCCATATTATTTTCTTTGTTAAATATTGAATTTATTTGATGTATTTGAACAATCATTAATAAGGAAATGCTTTAATTATAAAATTAATGTAATAATCCATTCCTTGAAAGTTCTTTAGAGTCGACTTAATTACTTTATGCTTATTTTTAATTCGATTTTCGAATTATAAATAACATTTTTATTCTGTGGAAAAAATTAAAAAAAAATTTCTACTACATTTTGAACAGTTTCTTTTACACTGTCAAAAAAAATAAGTATAATTTATTAATGCAAATAAAGTAAGCTATCAGGAGAATTTTTAATTTATTTTTGTCAATTTTGGAATTTTTTTTTCTGAGTCAGCAAAATAATATGTATTTTTTTATAGTTAATAGATCTCTTAACATCATCTGAAAAAGGTATTAATGTTTTAACTATGTTGTTACTGTATTTGGAAGTACTTTAGCATAAATATTCTTTATTTCTTAGAAAAAAGGTGCATTTTTATTTATATAGCATTGGAAAAGATTTATTTGTAAAAAGTGGAAAAGAAATGAATGAAGATGCTATAAGGAGAATGACTGAAGAAGGTGATTATCTACATGTTTCCGTTATATAAAAAAAATAATTTTGCATAAAATAAATTATAATAAAAAAATTTAAAAAAAATATGATAACATAATTGTTAAAGTTATTAGAATAATATCATTTCACTCATTTCTTTTTCTCCATACAAGAATATTTTAACATATCAATTTCTTTTCTGTTTTTAAAATATCTCTTGTCAATGTCATTCTTTTATTAATGTTGTAATAAATAAAATTTTAAATAAGTTTAAGCTTTATTATTTTGTATGAAAAAATCAGCATTGTATGAAATATAATAATTGACAATTATTTAAATTTTAGAGTTGTTTAAAATGTTTTTTTTTTCAATCTATTTCAACTATTTATTTAAATTCAATTCATGGTTTTCTTATTATATGTTTAAACAAGAGTCTCCTGAAAGCTAGTAGGGATGCTAGATCAGCATTATTTTTTTTTAATCGATAGATTGATTCCTAATGTGGAAATGCAATAATAGTTGCAATACAGTGAAAAATGACCTCACATTTTGTCTTTATTATTTAATGATATGTGCAATCTTTTTTCTCTTTGTTGAATTTCCCATTTTAAATGGAGAGATTTTTGCCATTTCTTAATACAAAAATTAAAATTTAAGCTAATAAAAGGCAATAATTTATTTATACCTATAAAAGCATTTCAAAAAATATTTTCATTTAGCTATGATTATTTTAATGATACTGACACTTATTCTCCTTATTAAGTTTAAAATTATCCAATATGACCAATTGTTATGAATCCATAATAAACATATTTTATCTGTATGCACCTAATAATTAATTTCTGTGATTTATCTTTTTAAATTTTGAATTATAAGAAAATATTTTATCTGTTATTTTGTGATTTATCTTCATGTATTTATATTAATTGTAATGAATAAAAATATTTCCTTTTGTGTTTGTAAATTTCGGGGCTTCCAATTACTTTTTGATGTTCACAATGACTTTTTTTAAATAAGTAATAATATCCTTCAGTATCTTGAGGATGAATATAAGAATATACCTTCATTGTGTTTTCCAAGAAAAGGAAAACATGCCAATACAAGTAATTCATATTCTTACTAATAATTAGGGAATATGTAGGATTTATTATAATTAATATTTTATAAAAATATTATCAATGTTGAACTGAGAATAGATTTTATTTATTTATTATAATTTTTATGTATTTATATAGATTTATTGTTCATTTTAATTAGTTGATGCAAGACATGTATTATTAAATAAAACTGTTAATGTAAATGTTAAGTAAATTTATATATAATTGAATTGTAAGACAACCTTAAAAACATTTTCTAAGTAAGTTTCTTAATCCTGTACTGATATCTTTAAATCTGTCTTAATATCTGTAGATAATTAAGAATAATTTAATGGTTTTTTTTTATTGTTCCAGTTCAGCTACTGGAAAACAGAAACAAGTTAGCTTAATTTTAATATTTATTTATGTAATCTAAAATAGAGAGTAGTGTAAAATTGTTAAATATTTTCCTACTGTATGAATAATACATATTATTTTATCAATGAATTTGTGAAGAATAATTAATTTAAAATATACATTATAATTATTAAAGTTCTTTTTATGAATTTTAAAGAAGTATCACAAGCAAATACTACATTTAAGTGTGATAGATCATATAATAGTTAATAAATAGTTTTGAATTGATTATAAATTTTTTAATTTTTGTTTCAGTAATTGTTATTATGTAACAATAATAAAGTGCACATAGTATCACTATGAATTTAAATTTGTAATTTTTTTTTCAGGATATTAAAGACCAGATGAATCATTTGTATGCTGTGTTAAATTCCATTAACCTCTTGAACAGCAGTTATTCCTTCTTTTCACCATTATCCTTATCAGATGATATCATGTGACAGTCTGAACCATACAAAAATTTTCCTTTCATTAATTACAATGTAATATATATTTGTGTCTTATTCTTAGCTTTTTATTTCTTGTCATAAAACTGAATGCGTAATTTAATGTCAGATTATTGTTTGTATTTATAAAAAAGAGAGATTGATTAGTCTTAGTACGACTTTAAAACCCATCACATATAATTTGTGTTTATCACCATAATTCATTTATTAGTAATTAGTTCATTTAAAAATCTTAAAATGTCATGTGCTTCTTTAAAAAAATGTGTTGCAATTTGAAATGCATAATGCCTTCTACTTGGGAGGGGTGAGCCATTTTGGCAATAAAATAATGGTCAATGAGCAAATCGGTGATTAATTCAAAAGTAACTTAGTTTTATGCTTGTTCTATGTTTAAAATTTATATTAAAAATAGAAGTAACGTCAATTAGAGTAACTGAAAATTTATTTTGTCAAAATTGATGTTTTCTTCAGTTAAAAATGTTCTTAAAAATAGGAATAAAAATAAATATTTAATTTATGTTTTGGTGTGCTTATTAAACTCATTATTTTGATTCCCATTTTTATCAAGGAAAAAAGTGAAATGAATGAATATAAAAAAATTAATTAATTTTATGAGACATGAGAAAGAAATATCTGAGTCTTAAAAAAGCACCTAAAATTGAGGGAGTAGTAACAATTCAATTTAGTTGTACAGAGCACCAGTCTTGAAGTCAAGTCAAGTTCAGAGTAGTTGTATACAATCTGGCTTTCACTTGTATGAAACTAGTTTTTTATTTTATTTTTCTACATTTGTGTTCATTATTTGTATTATTGAAAAAAAATTTTAAGTCAAAAGATTTGATAGGATTTGTAGCTAACTCTAGACAGTCATGAACTATCATTATCCGCCAGAACAAATTTTAATTTAGTCAGATAGTTGCTTTTCAAATCTATTACATTTAGTTGACTATTAACTCTAGCATCAGCCCTTCAGATTAACAAATAACGATCATTAGTGCTGGTTCCTTTGATATAATAAATCAAAATATGCATATTTTTCAAAAAATCAATCATCATCTACTGTTTTCTCTCTGTATAATGCATTTTTCTTTCTTTACTGTCAGTTTTCTTATTTTCTTTGATAATTGATATTAATAAATATCAAATTATTATAATTAACTAGTTTCCACATGTTGAAAGTATTATTCAGATCATGTGGTAGATTCTTTAAAAATATCAGTTCTTAATTTATCTTTAAAAAATTAATATGATTGACGGAACACTGCTATGTTCTAAGATCAGTTTAATATCAATGCTTTATATATAATAAATTATTCAAAAAGAATTAAAAATATAGATTAAAAAAATGTATTTAGAGCCTGTTCCTAATTTCCCCTAATTAAATTACCATAAAAGTCTTTTCAGTTTCTTAAAAAAAAAAAAAAAAAAAAAAAAAAAAACCTTGAAAAGAAAATTAA
>JAPMOQ010010026.1:0-15497 GCA_026543055.1 Argiope trifasciata
AAAGTCATTAAACAGATGTTGTGGCGCCATCTACCCACAAACAACAAAACATCAACAAACACTCTATCAGCAATCCAAAATCATCAGACACACTTGTCACCGCATCAACAACTTTCACACTCTCACCATAATGTTTCGAGCTATAAAATAATTTGTGTCTTTACGGACTCATTGGTAGAAAAGAAATGTAGCGGTAGCTTAATAAGTCAATAACAGCCACTAAACACCAATGATCACTTTTGTCTAATGGTTTGTATTTTCCCGGTAGACTACATCACAAAAAGTTCCAAGTTCTATTACGAGCCGATTTCTCTTACCATATATCATATGTTTTTAATATCTCTAAGATACTAGAAACTGTTTACGAGCGGTGATCCGTCAACCATTAAACCTTACGTATAATCTTACGAATTAGATTTAGGCTACATGTAAGATTTAGTTTTCATTTTTGAATATTTTTCCTGAGAAGTTGACCAGTGTTATCATTTACCTCGGAAGATTTCAACTCTATATAAATAAGAACAAGCATTAATAGCTATAAAAATCTGTAATTTTTATGTATTTTTAATATTATTTTATTTAAATAGCGATAAGAAAAATCGAGGAGCACAGAAACATAATATCTGTCCAATAATGTTCATTATTGTATGTGAGTTTTAAGATAAAGGGTTTTAATTACATGATATTTTGACATCATGTGATCAATATAATACTATTTATTATGCATAAAAGTGATCATTATTGATTAGATGATATTTGAAGTTATGACTTCTGTAGAAAAGGTTCTAAATAGGCATAATTCCAATTTTATAGATTTGTATGATATCTTCACTCCAAATGTTGATAAAATTCTAGTAATAAAATAATTGCTAGTTCTTATGAATTAATGAGAGAACAATATGAATAATTCGCATGCAGCTGGAGGAAACGAATTAAAGTGTTTTATTCTTAGAATATATACCTTTAAACGCCTTGATCAGAAGGTGGTTGCCATTCAAATTCATATTACTTATTATAATCACCACATTTACACCCAAGCCAAGAAATACGTCAAAATGAACTAGACAAGCCTCTCATTTTTCATTTTTATGATATGCAACGAAGTAATAGTGTTTGACACAGATTTAAAAGGTTACAATTAGAAATCCCATTTCTCTTCATAATTGAGTAGGTTGCTTCTGTTTTCAAGGCCATTGGCCACAATTAACTTATTTTAGCCAAATCGCCAACAAAAAAATCGTAAAGAAATTACCAATAGTTTGGCGAATTTTTTACGGACCGTAGTAACTGGAAATTTTTATTTTATTCAGAAGGTCTTTTGCGACCGTTAAATCAATTTCGCCAGATCGCCAACAAAAAAGACGTAAAAAAATCCTCCTACAATTTAGCATTTTTTAAAGGTCCTACAGAAACGTAAAAGTACTTTTATGCATTTTAAATAGCAACATCTACTTTTAATGTATAAATAGAAAGTTTCATGCAGAGTACCGAGCCATAGCATCCATGAATTTTTACTAGATGGAACTTTATCTCATATAAAATCTCCCCAGCAATCACCATTTTAGTATTAAACCGAACATAATAAATTGTTTTTACACCTCAGTTCCCATTACTTTCCATTGCCAGGAACGGCGAAACTAAATAATAATCCTTTTCCATTATTATTCAGGCTTGAATTCAGTCGTGACTCAAGCTCTCACTCAAAATAAAGGAGAAATTCTGCAGACAATGAAAGACGCATAGTCCTTAGGATGGAACGAAAGGATCAACTTTTGATTTCAAATTTGTCATAGAGCTGAAAAGTTTATAATATCGCCAAAAAATTGTCTTTTGGTGTAAATTAGATAAATTAGCAATATGAAAAATATTGGAATACATCTTGAGGCTCTACGATGATATAGAAATTTCATAAAAACACTTTTTGGAACTTTTTTTAAGATTTATGCATGTCCCGACTAGGAAATAAAATTTTTAAATAAGCGTTATAATATTAACAGAAATGTAAAAACAATTTTACTATTACATTTGCAAGGCATCCAAGACTCTCATTGCCAAAGAGTATGTTATGGAGGTAAGGTAGAGGATTTGGCTGAATGTGGTGACAAGCTTAGTGCTACTGTCAGATCAACAACTTTGCCTAGTTCAATTGAGTTTTCATTTCCACTTCATCTATTGTGTAACTGATTAACGTGAGTGATTTGTTAATTTTTTGCTTGTGTCCTTTGTTATGTGTAAAAATGGCTAGACTAAATTAGTGAAAGCAAGAAAAATGTCAGAATTTCTTATTTTTGGAAAATTTAGTGATTTGCTTGAAGTTCAATTCTTACTTACGAATCTGTTATGAAATTCTACTGTTATATTAGATATAATTTAAAAATTGATTCAGCGAAGGGTTCTTATGTAAGTAAAATATTAAACTGTGTCTCTGAAAACACGTTTCAACAAGGGGTAGAGGGCTTAGTCACGTTATTTTCATGTCGTTGTATCATGTCGATGTAAACCTATGTAGAATTTTATTTTCGAAACTTTAAACCTCCTGACACAGCATCTACTTTCAGTTCTTACTTTTAAAATATGTCGTAAACCAAACTCTCGTTGAATTGTTGTCCCTTATCATGGACAAAAAGATATTTTCTGGAGTAACAGCAAGGTATCCTTACCTTTCCATAATCGGTTCTATAACACTCTTGAAATCGTCATATTTTGAATATGAGATAAAGTTAAACAGATGCTTGTAACCACAAGTATATGAAGGGTTCAACTTATTTTCATTTAATATTAAACCACACAAACTCGTACACAGTCACAATGCATTTGGCCACAGTCTGAAGATATATTTGAAGGATCTATTTGGTTTGCCTCTTTTTGTATAGAAGGCTGTTGATTGTCAGCTCTGTCATTGTCCTCAGTAACCGTTTCTAAAACATTAGTATTTTTTATCCGTTCTTCATTAAACAACATTTTTTGCTGTTATTTGCTTTTTCTGGCATCCTTCTTCCTCAAAAAGCATTTAGTAGTTAACTAAGCATCAATTTACTTAACTATTTAGATGATACTGATATTATATTTATACATAAGACATCTGAATTTGAGTCAAATAGTATAGTTGACCTTGTTACTCACGTTTCCTTGACATAAGCTAGCAGTGGAACTGGAGACAAAATCAGCTCACAATGTCTATGGTTTAATCGCAAAGAAAAGTATACATAAGAGCAAAAATTGATTCACATGCAAGTATTCCAAAAGTTAATACAATAATAGACGGTTAAATATGGCATTGAAGTGGAAACAAATATTTTGGATTTGTGACATTTGAAATAATTTACGATATATAAGTAAGAATTACAAAATGTAACATTAAAAATAATTTATTTTTATTACTGTATTTTGTAATTAATATTTTTTTTTCAGTTGTAATGCTTATATATGTATTTAAAACTCTTTGTTATATTATACGTGCGAAAAGTTCATAATAAATATTTTCTCAAAATTTATATGTATTTATGTATTTATATGATTTTATGATTTATATGTATTCCATGATTTTATATGTATTTCATGAACTAGCAAAAACTTCTTCCTAATGTTTCTTTTTTAAAAAAAATTATTTTTAACACGAGTTATTGAATTGAATATTATGAACAACATTCACAAATTAAATTTGCAACAAGCAGCAATATATATATATATATATATATATATATATATATATATATATATATAATCGTGGGATAAAAATGTTTTTTTATGAAAACTAAAAATGGTTTGATTTTACTGTTAAAGAAATCATTATAATGTCAGAGTTTTTCTTTTTTATACACTTTAATGAATACCTTTTTTCCAAAAATATATAAGCCTCTTATTTTATTAAATCAGCTATATGGCTGCATGGCCCGCGTTGATTCAAAATCTGCATAACAGTTACTGGATCCTGTATAATATGTAGGATTCAGATTTTTATCCGGAGCTTTTCGGACATCTCTTCTAATGATTTGCAAAATATCATGCTCTCAGCTTAGAAGACAGAAACTTTCCATTCAGTATTATTTATTAGAAAGTAATACCAAATATCAAAGCATGACATGGCTCTTAAATTTCATTATAGCATGGATATTGCAAATAAACCTTCATATTTCCATCATTTAGACAAATAATGTAATTCTTTTTACATTTCTGTTTAACAAGGGAATATACAATGTACCTAGAAAATATTTTAAATCTTCAGCACCTGTATCGGTGGAGCTTCAAATGTTTTCTTGTAGTAGCTATCCATACAGTTCCTACGAATCACTCTTTATGTATGAGCCAAAAATGAGGAATCGCATTGGTTCTGACGTATTTTTAATCATTTAGAAATTTTTGAAAAATTCAGGGCCATGAAATTTATACCATCCTGTTATAGATTTACATGCTATAAAATCAAGATAAAGAACGGTTTATTATGAAGATTTAGATAGTTATGTTGAAACGCTTCAAAATACACCAAAATTAAGGGCAATTTTAGAATTTAATTTCATCGTTAAAACACAGTGGACTTAATATAATTTATAGCTATATTTTAGGTCATATAAGCTTATAAATAATACGGGATGAAAAGGGGGAAATAGGGAAGTTTGTCTTGCAACTTAATATTTGTTAGATATATATTAATTAAATTCACCAATCTAATAACATAAGAATGAAGTATTTTTCAATGCTTTTAGGGATGGTTGTTGATTGAAATTCATCATTATATATAATCCATGATAAATCGATATATGTAGATTATTTATTTATTTATCTCAACGACTAATTTTAACCTCGTTTATGACTTATTAAATCTCCTCATTGACATTAAAATCTCCAAAAAGAAGAAATTTTAATTACCTTGATACATTTCAAGTAGTAAGAATATTCGTATTTTTGTTTCTAGCAAAATATTAAAGTAATAGATAATCCCCTCTTTCCTATTTTTAATATAAAATGAAAACACAATGCTTACTGCTTAAGATATTACTTATTATGTTGTACAAAAACCCTTTTGTTCCATTACCTTTTTCCATCTTGCAGGAAGCCTCAGTATGCCTTCTTTTCAAAATTGTTATGTTTAGTCTTTTCAAAATTGTTATGCTTAGTCTTTTCAAAATTGTTATGTTTAGTCTTTTCAAAATTGTTATGTTCTTTTCAAAATTGTTATGTTTTTTTATTAGGGTGTTCGGAAAGTAATTTCGTTTTTTCCTCACAAAGGATTTAATTGCATTTTTCGCACCCAATTTCATACTTAAACCGCAAAATCATTTTATGTTTTAAGAGCTGATATAGCAAGGCTTGAGTGTGAAAAAGTGCAGCTGATTCTTCGCAGTAGTTTTTGGATGGTGCCCTTTTAAATATGGAGATCAATAAACAGCATTTTCGTCATTTTTTTCTTTTTTGCTATATAAAAGGTAAAAATGCTGTCAAGCCAGAAATAAATTAGCCAATATGT
This sequence comes from Argiope trifasciata, assembly GCA_026543055.1. NCBI lineage: Eukaryota > Metazoa > Arthropoda > Arachnida > Araneae > Araneidae > Argiope > Argiope trifasciata. The sequence goes on from JAPMOQ010010026.1 coordinate 5,465, forward strand.
GTGGAGAATATGTGTTAACAGTACATCAGTACCAGAACTGATTTGCAAAATTTTTCCTTCAAATGAGGAGGCCAAAAACCACCTCGATCAGGTTTTTTTACAGCAAAGACCAAAACTTTTATGAGCGTGTAATCATGTTACTACCAAAAATATGGCAAAAGGTATTAGACCAGAATGGCAATTTTATAATTTCATAAATAATTTATTCATTAAACGAAAATTTCTTTTCATTTTGACAAAAAAAAAAAAAAAAAAAAAAAAAACGAAATGACTTTCCGAACAACCCAATAGTTACATATCATTTGATGACCATTCTTCTATAAATTAGTTTCCACCCAAATATTTACTCGTTCTTAGTGAGGAAAAGAATTCCATCATATTTCAACAAAGACCGAATTATATGCATTTGAAATTGCTATAGATCATAACCATTTAGGATTCATTCCTGACATCTCTGCGTGTCGCTTTGCTACCATTTTTAAATATATCGGACAATCGACAACTACCAAATCTAAAAAATGGGTGAATTCTCACTTTGGCCATTTTTTGTCCTTACTGCCCTTCGTTAATATACAAAATAATGGTCGATGCCTACCATGCGCATATCATATGCTTTTTCAAAACAGATTATTCAGCTTTTTATTTCAATTATTTTTACTACCTTCTGCCTATTCCAATTTGATTCATTACTTTTACATGTAGATAATAGTGTCACGGATTTATTATTTCTCTACTTGATAAGGCACATATTACTATCATATGTGACACATTCTCCTCTTTTAATACCTTTTTTCAGATTTTATTTCTTCGATGTACATAAAATTCCCTTTTTTCCCTAAAAGTACTTTATTTTAAAAGTTTGATAATCCCCTTTTGAGTTAAAGCCGCTTGAAGAGAAAACAAATTAATATTAGCTAATAAAATTTCTTATATTATATACATGACGTCGGATTTAAATATTAATTACCTACTACAAGAGAGCTCTGAAATTAATTTTCTTACTTAAGTTAAAAATAAGCATTTTTAAATTTATATCATATTGCATTACAGAACCTTAGAAATATTCATTACAAAAGATACACAATATATTCAAGGACAAAAATGATCATTTAAAAACAATCACTCAAAATATAAACATCACGATGGAACGCAAGCAATCAGAAAATGGAGGCGAAAGCTCCGGAGAAACATATATATGTACCTTAGTTAAATTTGTACTTCCACCAAATCCATTGTAGAAAACAAGATATACTTTGATAATGACTTTAATAAGACACAAATTACTTTATTAAAAATATACAAAAGTTTATTTTAATAATAAATATTTAAAAAGGAATTTATATTTTCTAATGTATTCCGTTCAAAGTCATTTCCTTCATGTATCTAATTAATAGCGACAGGTAAGAAAAAAATACCGAGATGTAGTACTATTTGTTGATGAAAAATTCAAGCTACATTCCTAAATGTTGAAATTAATGCATTTTTTCGTTAAAACTTTACTTTTCTGGATAAGAAAAACGAAAGCAATTGCAAGTACACATATGTATACATCAGGACTGAAGAGGATAAGTTAGTTTGAAATGGTTTAATGTAATGCGAAGAGTATGTAATGTTACTTTATGACAATAGTTTCTCAGCATTGGATTATTCGAGCGGTGGTAATACATTTTATGTGTACGCCAACCATTTATCCCTCTTTAATTAAGTCGTCTCTGTAAATTTTTGATCAACATGAAGATATAATCTTTCTTTTCAATTATTTTGTTTAATAACAAGTTTGATGGATAAAGAAATATAGAGAATACAATTGGAAGCCAGGCGCCCTCTTCATTGTGAATATTAGTGAGTTGCAACGTATTTAATTTTACGAGCTCCTTTTATAATATTTTGCATAACACATTCGTTGATTTTTGTTCTGTCTTATTCACTTAAAAATAATATAACTGTTTATGTAGTTGTCAGCAATGCCGTAAAATTCAATTTCAAAAAAATGAAATTTATTTCATTTTTTTGGAAATTTAACTCTTTTTAGTAAAAATTAAATATTACGATAAAACTCGCAATGTACACATTATAACATAAATGAATAAGAATTCGTATCTAATGATACATCATTCCTCACATAGGACATTAATATAAAAAAATCGACGTTTCCAGGGAAGTGGTTTATTGAATCTCATGACAAATATTAAATCACAACCTTAAATAGCTTATAATCACATTGTATTATGTCATGTGGCATTCAGTAGACATACTTTATATAGGAAATTAAAATAAGGGTAAGGATGTTGATCTTACCATTCCCAGAAATCCTGATGCCCCTGTCAGAAAGACAGATCTACCTTCGAAGAAATTGGACACTGATTGGATGCCTTTTTTTCTCATTTGTTTGAACCATTTCTGCTCGAAAAATATATATTATTTTACTCATTTATTTTAATGCTACAGGGTAGTTATAATTAAAATAATCTTACTCAAGTTTCTATAGAAACTCTTCTAATTGACTATTCTGTTGAATTTGTTGTAAATGTTTGGAAAAAGGGGGGAAAACATGGCAACGAAAATTAATAGTTTAAATTTCGGCGTTACTTAAACAGAAGGCATATATCAACAAAAACACAAATATACTGCACAAAACTTTATTTAATATTATTATTTCGTCAATGTTTATACCATTTGCGTTACTGCCATTCTTAATATTATAATGCATCAGCAGTAGTACGAAATCTTTTCTGAGGAATTTCAGTAATATTGTGTGTTATCCATGTTTCCAATCCAAGCTTTTGTAATAGATGTGATCTTCCACAAAATATCCCATATAAAATTCTTGGGGATTCAAGAGAGCAGAACGAGAAGGTTAGGAAGTCAGAAGATGTATTGAGATTACACGAATTCTTTCAATCTGACCATCTTCATTTATTCTTAAAATATGAAGTGGTGTGCTATCTTTCACGAAGATAGTAAAACAAAAACAATCACGTTCTTATTATTCAGACATGATTTGCTGATGCAAAACCTCACAGTAATGGGCCTCAGAGACAGCAAAACATTTGGGCCTGTAATGAGTGTTCACTCCAAACAACTTGAATCAAAGGAAGGAATAAACAGAAACCTCATCATAGAGTAATGCAGGTATTGTTCATGCACAACTGTCAAACGTGCACTAACCAATATGTTATAATTATGAGTATTTACTATTTCATCTGGAACAGAGAATCCATGAATACTTTTTTATTTCTTCTATACTTTCATTTTAAATCAGTCACCTGGCAGTATATTCAACACCCATCTCTTCAAGCTTGGTAATTATCACCTCCAATCCATTCTTAAATATAGACAATATTTTCTCAGTTTCAAGCTCCGATATTCTCCCAATATAGTTACATTATTATTGCAGTTCTCAAGAAACAACGTTAATTATGAAACTCAGTTTTTCTTCTCTGAAGCTATGGTGAATAATTGACGACATTGACTATTGGCATTTTTAAGTTGTCCTAATTTGTATACAGAACTTTATACGTTACATAGAAAACCCCATCTGGTCTCCAATATTTAATTTATTTATCTTTTTGCAGTTTCGTTTTCTCCTTAATTCATTTAACACATAAAATAAGTTTCAATTAAATATTTCAACCAGAGTCGTTGATTATTCCAAGTCTTTCAGAAACTTCAATTACAACCACCCGGAACAAATAAAAAAGAAATCTTCTTAGAAAAAGATTAAATAATTGAATAATTAAATATAACCATAAATCTCACCATTTTGTTACTAATGGAAATGAATAGCAAAAGAAAAGAAATACAAAATTACGGAAATTACGACACATTAAAATACTACAGAAGATTATAGCCATTTTATTCAATAGGTCAAGATACCTATTGCTGAAACGTGAATTTGACTCTTGAAAAATTCTCGAACAATAAGCATTGTATAAACCAATACATCAAAAATGAGAGAATTATTTGTTCAAACACGTAATAAATACTCATTTTTAGAATGATTAAAAAATCTTTTTCTTTTCTAAACTAAACAAAAAAAGTTAAATTTAAAGATCAAAAGTTAAATTTGCAATTAAATTAATTAATATTAATTCCAGTATTACTTATAAGACTTAAAATGTGATTATTTCATAGGAGTAAGTTGTTAATGAATTACACTTTAATTAGATATCTCATAGCGTTTATTTAAAGCTTCTTATATCAATCTTACTAGTGTTTTTATAATTAAATTGCATGCTATATCTACACGTATTGAAAGAAAAACTTGTTTATTCCACCAGTAAATAAAAAAATATTATGACCATTTCAGAAATAAAATTAATGACATATACAATTGCAGAAAATTAATAAGACTATGAAATGACATAAAATTACAGAAAGTAGAGTTTTGATAAACTTCACTTTCTATTTCTATTTCTATTTGAAAAAGAATGGTGCTATAAAAAGTATGGTATATAGTATAAAAAGGGTGCTAAAATGATTTTGTACATTTTTTTCAATTTCCTAATGAACAAGTTTTAAATGTAAGAGCAAATTGAATAGCAAATAATTATAACACAAGGATTTGCAAATAATTCCAGGTTATGTAATTCAGCATGTAAATTATATGAGCTTGTTTTTTTTCTTTCAAGGAATAATGGGGATGTATAATATACCTGATAAAAAATGAAATGTTGTTTTGAGAATCTGTAAAAAAAGGGAATTTTATGTTATTTAAAAATTTTCCATAACGATGATCATAGACTTTAAAATTTTAATATCATTGTTAAAAAGACACAATTGAGAAACAATCCATTGAGATTTTTTGAATGTTGAGATATTTCTTTAAAATTTTTATTTTTATTAAACGCAAACAGCTTAACTAATCAAACTGTATAGATTAACCGAGATAAGATTTAAATGTAATTATGGGTTATTGTTTTGTTAAATATTTTACATGACTGATAACAATGAAATGTTAAAATCTTCTCAAGCATAATATTTTATTATTGTATTTAAAAATTAATATATAAATTTGATTAGCAATTAGATTTTTAATTCATATTAAATACATATTCGTTTTCTGTAACAATTGACATACAAAGGAATTTTTTATCACTAAAGAAAGCTAATAGTTTTATTATAGGGGAATCTAAAATTAAAATATAATCGGTATCCTCTGATATAATTTAGTATAATTAGGCTCCTCTAATTTTATATAATTTCTACAAAATGTAAAATATGAAAAGAATAAAAATATGTTCGCTTAGAATTTTTTGGTCTAGCCCTATAAAGATCATTTTTAGATTGCATTCTCAAGGCATTCAGATTTTTACTTTTAAGAAGAAAAGTAAGTTCCAAAGTTAAAAAATTTACATATAATTATACGCTAAACAATATGTTTCCCTAATTGATCCATTATCTTTGTCTCATAGTTTAATGATTTTAAAATTTTTATTACATCTTGATTGCTTATAATTTGATTTCAGTTTCCACTGTTCATTCTTATTGAATTATTTTGTATCAAAAGACGGGATTAAAACTGTCACATACAATATAACTTTAGACTGCATTATTATTAAGCTCAAATATTAAAAAAAATTGAAAGAATTGAATATAAAAATTAAAAAAAAATGTCCGTTTATAATAACAGGAACAAGCTGAGGTGGAGAAGCAGGTACTGCAGCTAAATTTATCTATAAGATTGAATATCCATTTAAATTCTTGTTTTAATTTTATACAAATCTATTTGCTATAACGGAATCGATTTTCTTTCAGAGGATTACTGGCTCAATTAAAAAAATTCCTTTAGTTTATTTGAAAGGGAGTATAAAAAAGGGTAGGATGCTTTAAATGCCATAATTTCAGAACTTATCATCCCATATAACTAAATTAATAAAAAATATTAAGTTAGAAAGGTAAAAAGAATCAAAAAAGAAATTCATAATCCGACTTGAAGATTTTCTCAAGGATTTTTTCTGTCCGCGATCTGATTTCCGTTCAACAATATTGATATAGCATAAGATTTTTGGACGGACCCCTGACAGAAAAAAAAAATTCTTGTTTGAACCCCTACCTGAAGGTAACCCTTGAGAAAATCTTCAGGCAGGATTCTTAATGTCTTTTTTATTCTATTTTGATTCTTTCTCCTCACACAAACTTAATATTTTTACTAAGTTGGTTATGTTCAACGATGTTTTAGTAGTAGCAACACTACAGGTTTTTAAATACAATTGTATCTTTTTTTAGTCTCATTCAGAAATAATTTTTTTAATATTTTAGTTTAATTCAAAATTATTATTTTTATTTATTTATTTTTTGTTTTTTTTAAATTTCATTCAGAATTTAAAAAAAAAATTTTTTGGTTTAATACAGAATTTATTTTTTTAGTTTTTTTAAAGTTTCATTCAGAATTAATATTTTTTTACTATGTTTTAGAAATAAATCTTACTTGAAGTTTCATAAAGTTTGTACTTGATTATTTATCATTCCATATAAATTATTTCTACTTTAATTTAAAATTAAAAAAAGAAATAGATTTTGAGTAAAATCAATTTAAATCATATAAAATATTTCTTTGATTTTTAATCAGTTGTTTAATGATAAATTGCGTATAATTTATAGCAAATGCAGAAATATTCAAATAATTTAATTTTTTAATTAAATCATCAGTTTTATCAATGTTCAAATTAATTTTTGTACCTTAAAATTATCATTTTTGCATTTACTATTTTTTATTATAATTTTAAATTCAATTGAGTCCTTTTTTTTTCTTTGATATTTTTTTATCTGTTTGAATTTTTTATTGATCCTAATTTTATTTTAATTTATAAAATTAACCGATAATTTCTGCTTTTTTGCATTGATTTCGAGTCTTAGAACTTGTCTTCTTTCTAAAAATTGATGCATCAAAACATTCAACTTTATAATTAATTTATAATCACATATACAATTATGTAAATTAAAAGGCATACATAAATATAACAGAATCAATAGAAAGAATGTCTTATCTCATAGTTATTCATTTTTATTCACATTAATTTTTATACCACTTCTACAAAAAATAAAACTGTAAATACCTTTTTTCAATAGAAGTGAGTATCGGTGAATTTAGCTTAGGAAATGTGGCATGTTTTGAAAAGGCTATAATATAACTTACTTAATTTCCAAAGACGCAGCTCTGTGTTCTGTATTTGCTACAAGATATGAAGCAATTTTTTTTCTTTGCTGCAGAAGTGAAAATAAATTGTTTCTTTGTTGTGTCTTTTAGTTTTCAGATAGGCAACTGTTTAAATAAATATTTACGAGTCGCAATTCAAGAAAACGCAGTTAACTTAATCAATGTTGTTTGCAGAGTCTATATTGAATGTGTTTAAAGTTTTCATGCAACATAAAAAAATATCAATCTTTACTGAAAATAAATGCACACATAAACTATGGAAGGTAACAACTGTTTCTATGGCTTATTGAAGGTTTTACTTTTGGAAAATCTGTTAAACTTGTTTCAGTTTTTATTTTTCGACTTGCTATATATGCAGAACATTAAGTAATCACTTAAAGGAAATTGCATTTTCCTCATTTTAAGAATAGAAATATTAGCATACATTCTTTCACAGATTCTTTTATATTTACCTACAACAGAAAAATGTGTATAATTGCCATTAATTAAAAAAGGCTTTTATTTAATGATAGTTGGAAGCTTGAAGCTTTCACAGTTTTAGAATTGATTTTATGTTTCCTTTTGATGATATTTTAGTTCCTTTGCTTTTGTTTGCTAGATTGAGAATATAAAAATTTTCTATATAGAAATAAATTTATTGCGAAACGCATTTGTAATGTGAATGGTGCAGAGAGTTTCTATGAATTTTATAAATGTAACTGTGGAGTTCATTTTCCGAAGTACATTTTGCAGTATATTTTGGAATTTTCTTCTCAATAATTTCTTGGGATTAAAAGAAATTCAGATCAAATTAAAAATATTGAATCTCTTTTAAACTTCATTTTCGTTTAGTAAATTGCTAGGAAAGTTTATCAGAAAAAATTAATCTTTGCTTTTACTGTATAGGAATAGTACTGAGAAGTTAAAATATATTTAAAAATTCTTGAAGTCAGAATGTTTTATTTAAACAATTTTGACAGTCATTGTTGATCACTATACACAATAAAATGATGATGAAATAATCCTTGAAAGAAATTCTTTAAGTACTTTATTCCAAAAAACACTACCTACTTTCCCTTTCTTAATAAATATCTATCTTTTGTAATACAAAAAAAAACAATAGCAATAAAGAGATTGTTGAAATATCATTACGAATTAATAATGAGAATTTACTAGATTTCAATTTTTTTCATTTATAGTTTGAAAAATATTTCTTTTTCAAGAAATATTTTGATCAAAACTTCTTCATGCAATTAAAATATAATCGAGGTAAACAGGATATATACTGTACACTTATGGCAGTCAAAATAAACTCTACTTATCAGTTTGAAAGCATTCTTTAATCTAAAAGGTAAGCTTTTATATTCATTCACCTCATTTACTTTACTTTACTCATATGCTTTACTCAATGTAATGCATATGTTTTTGGATGCATCTTCATTTCATAAAATTAAGAGGTTATCTCCATAGTAATGAAAAGTTTTGAGCTTGACAAACTATCAGCTTTCTCATTTAAACTAAGCAAGAAATAAATTTTATGGAATTAATTTGTGATTTAATTTCTACAAATAGACAATAATACGCTATGGCCATCTGGCTTGGGTATAAGTTATAATCGACTTTATAGTACTAACTTCTAGCAATTAAATTTTTTGGTGTAATGTTTCTTGCTTTATACTATACACTATTCTATAAGTACTGCTTATAGATAAGAAGTTCCTTTGTAGGGTTAATTGCGTGCTGAATAATTTGGCATTCTTTTAATTCTTAATATCCTCAGCGAATAACAACTATATTTTTAAAGTACTTCTGCATTTTTTTAAATTTTATTTACCAGAAAGATTATTTATATTCGTTTTATTAAACCCTTTGATTTTCTTTCCTATATTATTCAAATTTGGAATAACAAGATTTTATACCAATACAGCCTCAAGAATAGGCATAATCTTCGAAGGAGCTATATTTTAGTTTAAATTCAATAGCACGCCATTTAAAAATCCAATGAAAATAATGAAGACAAATCTTCATTATTTTCATTCTCATTTCAAATAGTTCTAGTAATTAAAAATAAATCTGATTACTTATCATTCACTTAAGTATTCAAATTAGTGGCTTTTTTAAGTTATTTTTCTATTGTTCATGAAAATATACTCCAGTATTAGTTTTAATGCTAATAATAGTGATAAATGAGCAAATAATAGTGACGTAGATAAAATTCTGCCAGGTACATTTTAAACAGAAGTTTTAACTTCCATTTGCGCATCATTCTATTCACTGGTTACATGGTCAAATTTCTACCAATTAATTACAAGAAAATTTTTGGAAAAATTATCTTACATTCCTATTTGACTGTGATCAGTTTATTTTCCAAAAGGTTACGTATTCTCGCGATTTTAGAAAATGCAGAATGTGCCGAGACATTCAAGCCATTATACTTTTATCAACAATAACATTAAAAAGCACAGTTAAACTTGTAATTGCTTTTCACTAGACTGGAGGCATTTCAAAGTATTTAATTTTATGAACAAGATAGTGGATATTATAATCTTTCTGGCATCTGCGTCTAAAAGGGGCTTTTATTTTCATAGTCCCAATCTGATTTTCAGTAACTTTGATTTTGGTAATGTACAAGATAGTTGTGAAATACAATTTATCAGATTAGTGTTTTCTTTTATTGAGGTTAGAGATTATTTTTCTATTGACCATTGTCTATGGTTTTGGACAACATCCATGTTTCATTTTGTTTTGCTCATATTTAGTTGGAAATTATGTTCCATCTGTCATACCCTAGTCATTGGTGGCATTCAGATATAATATGGCCAATTAAAATAGCAAACAATGAATTTTCCAACTAAACTATTCGTCTGGATTCTTTATTATGTTTATTTATGTCCA
>JAPMOQ010010027.1:0-11758 GCA_026543055.1 Argiope trifasciata
TATAACAATGAAGATATCCGTAAACTATTGAAACTATTGCTTATGCTCTCGATGTTGGAAACTGTTTCAAAAATAAATGAAGAAGAGCACAAATGTATTCTCTTTCCTTTCTCATTTCATTAAATTGCATTTGATTGGAAAAATTTTATGTTTTAAGAAATTGTTACCAATGTTTTTCACAAACTATTTTGTATTTAATTTATTCTTGTTCTATATTCTTCTTGTCTTGGTTTTCAGCAGCATTCAGTCTATAAATGTTGTGTTGAATTGTTATAAGACACTAATAATAAGCTTGATCATAATTTGTTTATTAAAGCCAATTTTTTTTTTTTTTTGATTTTTCAATAATATTATCTTGATATTCCAGTTTTTAAGATGTGTAGCTTGTTACATACAGACAAATGTTTTTAATAAAAGAAAAATAAATGCAATACACTTAAAAAAAGTTTTTATTAATGCAAAGAAACAAAATGATTCTAACTACAAGACATTTAATTGCAATCTGTGTATAAATAACTTAGATGAAATAAGGAAACCTGCTACAAATATTTACTAATAAATAAAATGAAATGTATCTTTTTTGTCTAATAAATATAAATTTTCTAAAGTGTTAAATTTCGGAGCATTACTTAGAATAAAATATTAAATTTTTTTTTCTACTTTTAACAAAATTATTGAAATTAGGAAAACCAAAACTACATCGTTAAACTTCTAAATTTTTATTCCTTTTTAAAAATTTTAGACAGAAAATAAACCTCAATTCATACAAGCTGATTATTCACATGTCTTATTTAAAACTTTTCAGTTATTATTATACTGTATTAAATTTGAAATTTGCATTTCTCTTTGTAATAATGTTTATTGCAATTATCAAAGATATCAGCTATGAGCAATCTTGCAACCAATTTATATTTCATAGATTTTGTTTAAATATTTCATTGCATCAAAATGCAATCCGAATGAATTCAATTTCACTGCATTCATACTTTTACACTGAGTTTGTAGCGCAGTTAATTACAACGCATCAGGAATCGTTTATTACAAAGGATTATATTTCCGGAACATTTCATTCCGATTATATTTCAAATTGACAAGACGCAAAACTTTATCACATCGCAATCTTTTATTTCAAAAACAAACACGTGGTATTGCTTACTTTAAAAGGACAAGCATGCAAATCCAAAATCGTAATTCAAAGATTAAGCTGTTAAATTCTTTGCAAATTTACCAAACATCAAATCTTTAAAAAAGATCTCAGAATATCATTATGGAAAAATAAATTATAAGAACTTTTTCAACAGTTAGCGGAAACTTCTATGCTAAAATATTTTTCAAGTTTTCCTCTTTTCTATATCTGTTCAAATTATTGCGCATATTTGTACTTATGAATTCTTTCACATTCTTACATTTGTAATAGAGAATAAAAATTTATACTCCATGATAAATTTCACGAATTATGACTGCAAATGCCTTAATCAGTGTTTTTTTAGAAAGGAATTTGCAGAGCATGCATGGAAAATAAATTGGGGAAAAAAAGGATGATGATTTCTTTGCAAATTAAACTGGAAAATTTAGAGAGACTATATCGAAAACAGTTCCATAAAACTAGGGTGCTAATTTTTTTGGCAAAACCATCACTTCATTAAAAAAAATTCAAGCAGGAACAATTATTTGGAAAGAGGATTTTTTTCTGAAAATGAATTTTATTTTGAGAATTTAAAAATGAAATTTCCTTGAATTGAAACATTATTTAATTGGTATCATCACAGGATAAGCAGCTTAGGTTTAAATACAAATTCCTTAGTCATTTAGGTTTCTCTGTTTGTTTGAGGAAAATTTGGAGAGCTTGTATCAAAGACAGTTCCATGAACTGGGGTGAATATTTGTTTGGCAAATTCACCACTTAAACAAATAGCTTGAATTAGAAGCAATCATTTGGAAAGAGGATGTGACTTTTTTTGTTAGGAAGATAGTTTTTTTTTTTGTTTATGTAATGAATTTGAAAAATGTATTTCGATGAATTTAAAAAGTATTCCGTTGGTATCACCATAAGTAAAACAGTTCAGGTTTGACTACAAATTTCTTAGTCATTTAGGTTTCTCTGTTTCTTTGAAGTCTGGAGCTTCAGATGATAGCAAGAATGACTGAACTGTACAGACTCCGTGAAATTATATTTGATATGTCACACATAAACCCATACGAATATGAACATAGAGCAACGGGCTGGAGGACACATCCCTCCAAGCATCTTCAAGTGCATCAAATTTCGTTGGAAGATGGTGGGTCTAAGAATTCAGGTCTCAGAATCTACACAGAGGGATCAAAATCTTCAGCAGGAGTTGGAGCTGCATTTTGTGTCATGCAGGATGCAGTCGCTATACACAGTGGTCAACCAGCCTATTGAAAGAAATCTGTCTTCCAAGATGAACTACTAGAACTCAATAGAGCAGTAAAATATGCAACCTCTCTCCCTTCATCAAATCCAGTCACCATTTTTGTCTACAATAAAGCGAGTATACAAGCTTCAAGTTCTCCAAAATCCAATAGCCAACTAGCAAGGGATACATTCACCCTTCTTGTAAATTCTCAAGTTAAAATCTCATGGATCAAGGCACATGTAGGTTATGAGGGGAATGAAGTGGCGGATAAACTAGCCCAAACAGCTGTGAGCGCTAATCAAGATCAGAATACAATGAAGCTTCCAAAATTTCATCTGAAGAACATCCTCCAAACCGAGATGATGTCAAGATGGCAAAAGGAGTGGAAAGAAGGCGAAACAGGCCGTTTCACATTTAGCATAATACCGAAAGTTTCTCTCTACGCGACCAACTGGAACAGAGCGTATGTGCTTTTCTTCACTGGACACGGTTCATTCGCAACATACCTGCACAGATTCCATCTGGCCATCTCTCCTTGCTGCAGCTGTGGGGAAATAGGATCCCCAATTCACTATGACACCGAATGCTTATTGACTCTCTCATGGCACATGAGAAAGCCAGAGCCACGTTTTGAGGAAGAATGGTACAGGAGAGTTGTATCGAACACCCATTCACGCAGCAAGATCCACTCCATAATAAACCATATCTATAAATACCAAGACCTCTTCAGGATTATACAATAGCTGAGACCAAATTGCCAATAATAATCAGCCGAAACTATAACTTCAAAAGTGGAACTTATTTTTGTTCCCCCCATGTAATTATTACCTCACCCAAAAACTGAATGTAGTCGTGTAAGATTCGTCACCAATGAGATTCTCTCTGGAGATTCCTGGATGGTTTGTCGTCTCTATCTTTCTTTATTTCTTTTCTCTTTCTTCCTTTCCTTTCCTCCCATTTTGTGCCCTTCTAACCGGTTAGATAACTTAATGTTATAGGCTACCGGGGGCGCAAGATGGCGTTATGTTATATATAACAACTTAATTTGTAAATTAAGGGAATGTTGAAGATAAAAGAAAAAAGAATCGCTAAGGCATCCGAGGACTTGCTTGCCAAAATGACATACCACTTCGGATACAAGAAAAGATCACTGGGAACTAAGACTACGCGGAATCCAATCAAAAGATAAGCATCTGAGAGGAGTATTAGCAAGGATTACACAGAAGTTAAATTCCAATATCTGTGGAGGGAAATTTCATTCTCCTTCGCCGTTAGGTTTTCATTTTCGTTTTTCTATCAATTTTCATAGTCTAAGTCCTGTAGCCCTACCATTATCAAGAAGATTCAAATCATTTTTTATTTCGTTTTTATGGCTTATTATAATTTATTCTGAATTTGATTTCGGCAACATTCATAGCAAAGCCATGCTAGTTAGCCTTCTCCAAAATAAACAAAAAGGGAATACACGATTCCTCTAGATTTCATTCAATCTAATAATTAAATATTGCTCTCGAGGAGAGCAAGTACATAATCCTCCTCAAAACTGAAGACTTGATTTTAGAATAAACACAAAACTAGACAATTCCCGATTTATTGATGAAAATAGCAATACGCTTAATTTTACAGAAGAGGCGGAAAGTCTTTCCGTAATACCATTGATGAAATTCTGACCTTATATTGACACATACATTCGTGGCCGTTTGAATTTTTATAAGAACTATGAATAAAATCTTAGTATTTTAAAAGATGCGATTAAGGGAGTTTTAAGATTCTTAGAGAAGATTTAACAAAGCTATACCATCGTAGATAAATAATAACAGTTCCAGTCTATTCTAGATTTACACTTTTCTTGCATGAAAAATTTTAAGATTTCAACCGATTCATTCATTTTCCAAAATCTGCTTGCTCCAAAGGGAACAGCATTATAACCGATTTTTAAATGTTTTCAAATGCTAATTTATTTTTCTTTTGGAGGTTATACCATCAACAATTTCCTAGAAGATAAAATAATGAAAAGGCAAACTACCAATTGTCTAAAACATCGGTGTAAAGAATACAATAGACAATATTTTGAAGAATTAATGAAATAGTCAATAAAAATATTAATTTTGATGCAAATGATAATGTTATGCTAATTTGACATCAAAAAAAAATAATCTTATATCGTGTAAGTCGTGATGTTGATAAAACAATTTTTCTGCCGTAGCTTGAACGTAAAATATCAACCTTTTTTGTTTGTAAAGTTCTTATCTAAATTTAAATCGATTCTAAACTAAATGTATTCTAAAAGATTTAGATTATTGAAGCAATATATCTAACAAAATGAACACAATTCCTTTTCAATAGAATCGGTATTACAATAGTTGAGATTCAACAAGCTCGAAGCATTTCAAAAGTATTGCGAATCAAAGTGATAATCTAGAATAAAAAATATTCACAAATAACTTATAAAAGTACGGCAATCCGCAATAGTTGTTTTTTAAAAAATGGATCAGTAAATTAATATATTATAAATGAACAAATTTTTTAAAAAATGCATGTGTCTATCCCTACATTAATGGAAAAAAAATCTCACAAACCCAAGTTTAACGACTCTTAAAATTTTACCTTTCATTGTAGATCCTCGATATATATGCAGATAAATTTCTAAAGCACACTCAGAAAATTGTATCTGGATTCTTGCTATTACGAGATGAATAAGTACCGTAAATCTTCAAAAGGCCATTTTCTTTCATTGATCTTTTCTTGATTTTTTTTTCTTATATGAAATTACTTTTACTATTGAGACCGGCTTCAGAAAAACTATTCATTTAGCTTAACGTTTTGTTTGAGAAAAGGAATTGAAGTATTTAAATTTCTGCCTTAAATTAAAATGTATCAAAACTTATATCAACGTACATAAATAACTTTATGCAAGTTTGATGAAATTGGTGGAAGAATCCTGCCCATGATCCTAGAAATGGTTTATACAATTAATGTCAAGCCACTCACTCGATAAGTTAACCATTGACTAAATCCATTTTTTTGTCGTGTCCGTGTTTTCAAGGAAAGGGGGTGCAGTAGCTTCTGAGGGTAAAGACCACTGAGCACCCAGAGGGCAGAAGTCTGACTTGTAGCTCACACACACGACACAACCCTTTTTAGGGGGTGGTCAAACTCATTCATACACTCATTCATCCATCCGCAAGTCAGAATTTAGATCCAAATCAGAGACCGACTCATCCATGATTCAGTACCCCCAGAGGTATCGTACTAAATCCATTTATTAAGCCTTATAGAAAAAAGTTTTAAAACGCAAAAAAAACTGCTAAAATGTTTTAATGCGAGATAGCAATCTAATGAATCAAACCTACCTCTATATTTGTATGTCAAGAATTATGATTTATTTAGACAGATTCTTTGCTACAACTGAATTTTTAAAAGTGCCTCAAGGAATAAAAATAGCATTAGAGTAAGGTTCTATAAAGCTTCCCAAATTAGAAATCTTTCAACTTTCTATTCACAAAGTAAAAAATATCCATCCATACACCAACGGAAAAGGAGAACTCTCACAAAACGAAATTTAACGTAAAATTTCACCGTTAATTTATCATAGGCAGTGGCAAAATTTTGTAATGACACACACAGAAGATTTTGTCTAGAATCTACCTCTTATGAAATGAACCTTAACCGTAGACATGGATGTCAAGCCATTCTCCCGAAGCACTAATAGTTAATAATTTAATGCATCAATTAACTTTCTAGAAGCCATTATTTAAACTCAAATACCAGATACCATTTATTAATGGAAGATTTCAATGTAATATTTTAAGATCTTCCCCTATATTTGCAAATCAAAGGAGTACTATAAATGATCAAAGCAACTTCTTTGCTACAATCGAATTGTTAAAAGTTCTGCAAGGGATTAAAATAACGTCAGAATAAGGCTCTATAAAGCTTCCCAAATCAGAAATCTTTCAATTTTGTATTACAAATTTAAATTTTTGCGATTCCTCTAGAAGTGAAAATATTTATCGAATTTCAAACAACATAAAATAGAAGGCAATGCTATAGAAGGCAAATCAGAAATCCGATTTCTTAAAGGTCCTCAAAGTGAAATCAAATCCCCATTAATGCATCATTGAGTAATGCTATGCATTGAGTAATGCAAACATTTCACTTGAAAGCAGAACGAACCGAAAAATCACTCTCCACTTATGAAGTCGTGCTATTTGTAAATATTCTTAATTCTATTCACTTTAACCTCTTGTTTCTTGCACTCTTCAGCCCAAAAAGATTCCTTTTCATTCGATATATTAGTGATCCATTGCATAGTTGAAGGCTACCAGTCATTTGCATGTACTCGCATTTGAAGTTATTTGAGAAAGATAGTGTTGATGGTTGCTTAAAAGGCGATAGCTAATTGTTGGCGAAAGTTACGCATTTGAAATTCGACTTCATTATAGGTAAAATTTTTACAAGTTGGAAGATTTTACATTCTTCAAAAGGAGTTTTTCGTCAGTTTGGCATGCTATTTTAAAAAGTTTAAATGCAATATCAGAAATGTATGCAGATTTTCTTCACCCTTAAGTGGCTTATCCTTCCACAACAGAGGAAATGTGATGAGCATTACTGTCTGCCCATCACAGAAACTCTGCTCGACGATCGTCTATGTTTATGGCCGGTGTCATAGAACCCGGCTTTGTTAGGGAAGATCCACGGAATCGGACGGAAGTCTTGGGGGGTATTCTTGTTCTTGGCGTCAATTGTAGCGATAAGAGAAAATTGTTGCTCGTTCGTCTTCTCGCTTTAGTCGCAGTTGCACTATCTTTATATCCGCTTAGCTTACTTCTTTTATATTTTATTAATCTTTTCTTTGGTTAATATTTAACTGCATATAATAATTATTTTTTTCTCTTAATAACATATAAATTTAAATCAAATGAAATAATTACGATTAATTATTGCTTTTATGTTAAATTAGATGCGTTTGCTGTGGATTGTTTTATATTAATAACATATAAATTTAAACCAAATGAAATGATGACGATTAATTTTTTATCTTGAATGATTTTACTTCTTAATTTTTTCTTCTTGCGCAGTCGTTAGACATGCAAATAATTATTCAGTTTTTCTATTTGATTTTCTTTTCACTTTGTAAATTTATAACAAAAATATCAGATATTTTCAATACTCCGAGTACGCAAATAAATTTTTATCCTTGTGATTTTTTTTTTTTTTTGAATTTGTTTTCAACAATTAAATGTTATAATACCAAATATCGCCAGTTTGGCGCTAAACGTGCCAGCTAGAGAAAATTGAATGAATTTCTACCTACGCGAAATGAACTCTTCCTATAATAACCTGTTTCTATGACGCCCGCCGTAAACATAGGCGATCGTCTAGTAGAGTTCTTGTGATGGACAAACAGTATTTCAAAGAATATGAAAAATTCATAAAAGCTTTGGTTGGAAGGGTTTACTTCCAATCTGATGCAAGTCAATTACTCTAATAAATAAGCGAAAAAATTTTTTACAAAATCACATCTTTTTTTATTTCTATTTCTAGGGATAGATGGAAGTTGGGAACAAGGGTAATTAAAAAATAATCGGCTACTGAAATTATCCCAATGTCATTTTTCCTCTCGCTTCAATTGGTGTAGCAGGTGTGAAAGTTCCAGTCCTAGTTTTCTAGGTTGTGAAGTTATATATTAATGAGCAGGTTAATTTTTCAAACAATTATAAATGTAAAGCACGTTGTCAATGAAGATGACTACTTTACATTCCGAATTCCTGATTCGAAAAAAAAAAGGGACCAGTTCTCAAACTATCCGCTGGTATAAAGCTAGGTCAAAGCTTTATACTAGGTCTAAGGAAGATACGAAAGGCCACTCCATTTCAAAGTAATTGGTTGAAATTCACCCAGCTCTTTCGACGTATTGGACGCGCTTATCGGGGTAGGGCAAAAAGATATTTAATAAAAATAGAATAAATAAAGGTTCAAGATTTCTTTAATATTGAGGGATGTTTATTTCAGTTTAAATTTACATAATGCACAAGACTTGAAAGATGTATTGTTAATAACAAAAACAATTTTATAGTGCATACTCTGCACCCTCTTATGTCAATACTTGTTTCCATTCTCAAAAGCAACAAAAATTAAACTATTACATCGATACCATTTCTTTATTTTGTGATGCATTTACAAGTGTAAGTAGAAAAAACGGTTGCAAACATCTATACTTCTAAAATAAAAATTCACGGAAATTGTATGGCAAATTAATATAATGCCTAACAATTCACACATACCGGTCCATGAATTGACTCATCAGCAGAGTGGATCCTTTTTCCTCCAGCACCCTCTAAAAGAAAAGAAAAGTGAAATTTTATTGCTCACATCTTAGAATATAAGCAAAATAAAAGCATCTTCAAATTGCCAATTTTTAATGTTAAAATAAGTGCAATACATTTATTTTTGAAAATCTAGCATATTTCTTAACTATGTTTCATATGATTTTTTTTTACCAATTGTGTATAAGAAAGATACAGCAAAACGCGATATTTGTGATTCTCAAAACTATGTAGTAATTGGAGTTAGAACAACTTGACACTAAAGTTCAAGTATTATTTCGTTAATATAAATAATAATTATATAAAATAGCAGAAATGATCTCATATTTTAAATGAAATATGTAATTTCAAAATTCTCTTCGCAAAAAAACTATAAAAGTTTTAAAGATCGTAATTTGTAAAAATATTCTCCTCTTTTTGTGTATTTTTCTCTCTAACAAGGTAATGCCAACATAAAACTCATTCCATTTATATAATTTCCGAAAAAAAAAAAAAGCTTACTGTTGCTTAACATTTCAAATATAGATTTTCAAAATAAAAAATTTACAAAAATGATACTATATTTTGTCTATACATTAAGAGGGTAACAGTCAAGTCTGTAAAGCGCACTTATATAATTCTCGTAGCACAAAAATATAGTTTACACAATATAAAATAAATAACGCCCACAATTGGTTTTTGTAGATTATTAATAATTCCTTAATGAATCCGATGAGTTAAATACGATATTATTTATATTTGCTGTTTCCATACAGATTGCTGAAAATTGAAAGCTACTCTGAAAAAAAAAAGTTAATAATTTAATACAGTTGCATTCAATAACAGAAAAAGAATATCATTTATGAAATTACCATCCCACAATGATGCGATTTTATCATTATCAATAAATGTTAATTAGTAAGTTTTCTTCAAATATTTGTTACAAAAAGATAGAACGGGTTTTTTTTTACAAATGTATCTTATGCATAAAAAGAGTTAAAAGGCTCTTGATGTCAATCGCATTAAAACATAACAATAAAATATGATATTTAACTGCTTCTACCCCTAGCAAAAGTATGTTCTTTTCGAGTTCCCAAAAAATTAACTGACCAAACGACGCATCTATCAATGTCAAAGATCCCATGGAGAACATCTGCCTGCCGTCAGAAATCGCCTGCGAAAGAATAGGAGGAAAAGGAAGGATGTTCCCCGCAGGAGGACAATAAACATCAAACCAGAATTTCAACCCCGGGACAGCCATTCTTCCCATCCCCTTAATTGAATCGTAAAAGAGATCTGTGAATGGACCAGTTATTCATAGATTACAGAATCATTCGAAACCGCATATCACAGTAATAGGTGCTATTCACAGGAAGTGTTTGTAAGAGTGAAGTACTTGCTTATTTTCTGGTATCTTTCATTTCTTGCTTAACAGTATGAGTATCCAATAGAGATCATTTATTGCCATCATTTTGCAGGCGCCATCTGTTTGCAAAATATAGAACTAAAGTAAATTTTTTTAAGAAATGATACTTTTTAATTAAAAATTTTTTCAGAAAATACGTTAATCCAATAAATGAATTGATTAGATAGTTGTGATAAAAAATCGAGCTTAAAATTTTAGCTCAAATAGATAAATTGTCAACCCCACATTACTTAAATAATTAAATAAAATATTGATGATAATTAAAAAATATTATTAATTCTAGTTAGTAATTTTTAATTAAAAGTGTGATTAAAATAACAGTTATTTGGAACAAATATTTAAAAATAGCAAAAACAAAAATATTAAAAAAATCGTGGATTACGCATCTCTATTTCAGATGATTTAAATTTTGTTTATAATTTTAATTTAAAATTTATTATACAAAAAAAGTTTAGAATAAAATTAATATTCATTAAAATAACATTTATTTCATTTTTAATGTTAATATTTACAAAAAAATTTCGCTTTCCCATTTTTAATTAACATTATGCGAATTCGCAAATCGTCTGCGTTTTCGTATTAAAAGAAGTCTGTCTTGGAATTATTCGCAGTTCTCATCATTCTTTTGGTGCTCCAAAGTTAGGTTTCCTCGAAATATTATTATGTCTGCAATCGTACAGTAACTGATGTCTGGTAGTTGGGATGGTAGACACTTCTTCGAACCTGATGAATGGATGAAGGATGAGAGGAATAATTTTTTTATGAGTTGATGAGGCTTGAAAAGAAAGTTTTGAAGTGTTGAGGGCTTATGAAAAGATTAAATAAAACAAGTAAGTACATTAAATATTAAAAATTCTGTATAATATTTGTTCCTATAACATCCTTTATTCTAACTTGTAATATTATTATGCACTATTCCGTAATCCACACCGTCCATCTGTTTAATTTTTCAGCGAAGCTACTGCATTCCCACTCCGTAGGAAAGCGAAGCCCTAGGATGTTTTTTTAAAGTTAAAAAATACTGCCCGGTGCCTTCTACAGATGCCGAAGGCACCAGGCAGTATTAAGCAAATAATTATAATTAGTTAAACATTATAAATAAAAAGGTTGGAAATGGCAACCGTAATTGCTCGGCGGAATAGTTTGTTTATTTTGTCCGCCATCTTTGTTGGCATCCTTGGCGCAGCAAAGGGCACACTATTCTACACTTTTACCTTCACTTTTCCACTGGTCGAAATCGCAGTGACAGTAAAAAACTTTATCATGAAAAATTAACTTAATATCCTGATGCGCATTCTGTATATGTTTATGGAGATCAGCAACAGTTCGATTTTTGTAATGGCATATACTGCATACTTGGGTATAAGCGGTATTATCTGTAGAGGGACATTTTTTTTCATGCCGGTGTAAATTATTTTTGCGAGTGAAAGTCGCGTCGCAAAGAGCACATTAAAATTTGTTCGAGTCGATAGGAATATCCATTCGTTCGAAATCCGCTGACAAAACTTGATCCGTATCCATACTATCATTAACCGAGATCGTTTCCGATTCGTCATTCATGTTATGGTGATAATAAGACAGATAACATCTACGGGACAGGAGCATGCTTTTGTCCAGTGGTATGTTACCGGCTTTTGGACCCAAAG
>JAPMOQ010010042.1:0-13689 GCA_026543055.1 Argiope trifasciata
TGAAACTACTTCAGCTATAATATAAAATAATTAAACAAATTCAAATTCAAATTATTCTTGGATGCATTTCAACAGCTATGTGCAATATATTAATAAGTGATATAACTATTTTTTTCCACCTTAGATATAGACAAAATGGGTTCAATGATTAAATGTTAACAGACTTTTTTGAACAAACTGCACCTCTAGTTATATTTAGAGTCCTTCCCTATTGCTGTGGTATGCAAAACTAGAAAACTCTAATCTACATTTGAAAAATGCTTCATTTACAATAGTTGAAAAATATATAAATCTTACCTAAACTGTTTTGGGTATTGGAAAATATTTTTTAAAAATTCCTCAATAATTGCATTTATGTTTAGCAACATGCATTCCCTTTTGTTCTAGCATTGCAAAGAACATTAAGGATATAGAACGAAACATTATTCGATTAAAAAGTAGCAGATTTATATATAAAGGCAGATGAGCTTTATGTTCCTTTATTCTTATTTATTATATCTTTTCATGAAAATCCAGCAGCTGCCTTCCTTTTTTGTTGGGTGTTTCTGTTTTTCGTTCTCTATAAATTCACTTTTTCCTTCTGCTGACTTTGACTAACTACTCTCAAAAACCAGCTGCGCAAACAATCTATAAAAGGCCTTCAATAATATATTAAACATTCTATATTACTGTATAAAATAATAATCGTAATGCTGAATAAAACCATTTCAGATATTCAAGGATACAATTTATCCAGGACTTAAAATAACTCTTTATGTGCACTGCAACATATGGCTGTCAGTGATTTTTTTAATAGTTATGCAGAAAATAAATGTTTTTTTTCTTCATATAGTTGTTTATATTAGTGGTAAATGTGTCCAAATTTTTTTATCTCATCAGGCTAGCAGCTTTTGCTTTTGAAAGCATTTAGTTATAAAGCATTCCTAAACAGTGTTTACTTCTATTTCCTTCTGAAATTCTTCCTCCTCTTCCCCTCACTGAGACTGCCTTGATTGACCTACCTTTTCTTCCTCTGACGTGATAGATAATTATTTTTAGACCATTATTCAAAGAGCAGTAAAAGTTGTAGGTCTAAGATATGAATTAAAGTGCCAAATTTAATATAAACTATCAGTACCCGTGGCATAGCATCCAAGAAAAAAAATTAACTTTAAACTTAAGTCTAGTCTCCACCAGATATGACATGTTACGCAACATCAAACAAACATAAAAATATATTTAGAAATGAACAAAAATAGCTACAAAACAATATTTTATAGTATGCATTCAGAATTATTTCGACTTTTAAAAAGGTAAAATTGATATGTCTGTAGACAAAACAATCCACTAAAAACATAAATAGGAAAGCTGTTTTAAAATTTAAAAATGTACAAATAAGTCGTCGGCACACTTGTTTATCAACTTTGTATAATTTGATGGGGAACTGTAGTTTAAATCTCCTCTTCGCTAAGTTGATGATAACACGCCAAAACTGGCATTTTCTCTAGTGTGGCAACCCTATTATCTTTTGCCTTTATTATGGGCTACGACAGGATTAGGAAAAATACGGCACAAGTCCATGGTCGGCGAGTTGGCGGTTTTTGAACATTGCGCCAAGTTGTATACCCTTTCCCAAGCTCATTATTTCTCTGATATTCGCCACCCGAATGTTTCTTCCCCCTTCATTTTCCTTATCACGCAACAAATAAAGATTTTTGGCATTTAATATGTTCCTGCCAAGGTTGAATTTCCTTCTTTTGGGTATAATGAGATTTGAATCGCTGTTTAGAATCAGACGTAAACAAAGAAATGTATCTCATATACATACTATTGCTATTTTCACATGCTTAGTTTGAGGGTTTCGCGTTGTGCGGATGAGGACAAAGCACAAATATTGCTGTTAATCTCTCATATTCTCTAATCCATCATTACTTTCCTCTTCATTTTCCTTAGAGAGCAATAAACAAAGCTTTTTGGTATTTAATGTGTTCCGGCCAAGGTTGGATTTCCTTCTTTTGTGCATAATGAGACTTGCATCGCCGTTCGAAGCCAGATATAAACAAAGAAATGTATGGAATATGCATAGCACAGATCTTGCTATTTGCACATGAGCAGTTTTCGCTCATGCTCAGAATAATTAAGATCGCAATTATGAAACTTCCTTTATTATTTTGATATGACTTTAATGTACTAAAACCTTTCCCAATAAATGTTCTACAAAATGGTACAAATATTCCCAATATCTGTTTACTATTTCTCGAGATTTTAAGATTCAAATAAACAGATGCTTTCACTACTATGTATTGATATGGGGGCGACCCAGGCGCATGATATAAAGAATCAGAAAGAAGAAGCATAATATAAAGAATCAGAAAGAAGAATTCCTGAAAGCATTTCATCAGCTATCTGAGACATACTAATAAGTGATATAGCTATCTTTTCCAGCTCAAGTACAGACAAAGTGAGTTCAATGATTAAATGTTAACTAACTTTTTTGAACAAACTGCACCTCTAGTTATATTTAGAGTCTTTCCATATTGCTGTGGTATGCAAAACTAGAATACTCTAATCTACATTTGAAAAAAGCTTCATTACCATAATTGAAAAATATATAAACTATTGAAAAATATATTACCTAAACAATTTTAGGTATTGGAAAATACTTAAAATTTATTAAAATGCATGTTTCAATTAACAAACTTGAATATTCAGAATCAGATCCGTATTTGCTTAGCATAAATTTTCGCTCGATATCTAATGTTGTTTTATTCCAATTATATCCCTCGGGGGAATCTGTAATCCTTAGATGGCGAGTCCCGAGTTGGCGGATGGGGTAATGCCTCTGCAGGGGTTTACCATTAACAAAGTAGGGGGGGGATAAAATACCTCCCAAAGACCAACCAAAAAGAGTCCAGCCTCTCTGAGGCAATGACAAACCTTTCTATGGAAGCTGGTGGCAGTGACAATATCTGAGACTTTCTTCTTTGATTTTTTTTTTTTTCATTTCCATTTACCCAACAACAACAACGGCATCCCATCTATATAATTAAATTAGCAAAATTCCAAGCACTTGATCAGTTTCGTCAATTTCTATTTTCTAGATATACCATCAGCGGTAGCCATTTTCAAGTAAATGCTACATCACTTTATATTTTCATTGGGGTGGGGAGGCACGACATCCGTATTACGAAGGTCGTGGGGGAGGGGCTTGAAGACTTGACAGAGATCCAGCCTCAATTGCTGCTGGGGTTTCATTTTTTCTTTTATTCCATGTGAATGTGCATGTGACTTCTAACAGAGGTTGTCTGCCTTTTATTTTTGAGAGAAGTTTCTAATTTCATTTCCCACCATTTTACTGTGTATTCAGTAAAGGGGAAATTCTTGACAGGATTCAGAAGCCCACACCTGTGTCGCTACTTATAATTTCATATGAACGCTTAGAATCCTCAGACTGGTTAGACGACACACAGGGATTTTTTTTCACCACCCTGGAAAATTTATCTTTGTTGTCATCGCTACAGTAATGTTTTTTAAGAAGTATATATGACAGGATATAGATTTACCAAAATGATTTCTCTCTTTCTTTCAATTCCTCGAAATCGATACCAACTTCTAAACAAAATTCTTGCCAAATATTACTGTCTTTAAATATATTGAATGCTTTATCTCACAAAACAGGCCTTTTTTTAATTAAAACAACGAAAATTTTATTTTTATCCAAATTTAGCTATCACATGTTCATAATAGATTAAAAAAAATCGTTTTCAAGTAGGAATTAAAAATTCACAACGAAAAATCAGCCCCAGAATTTTTTAAAAATGCGCCATGTGTATAAGCTTGCACTTGATTACGTATGCCTATAGTTCGACAAAGGCGGTGAAACTACCGTTGACTCCAATGCGTCCGCTAACGGTAAATTGACCACGTGTCAATTTTCGTCATGTAGCTAATGTGTGAACTCCAAATTACTTCAATGCACTATTGTAGATACGGTGGTGACGGTAAATTTACCACCACGACAGAAAACATTGTGTGTGTGTAACCAGCCTAATGATCTTTAATATAGAGCGCCAACACACATATTTTCATTTATTATTAGAAGAGTCATACTAAAATTTTCAGTAGAAGCAGAAATTATTTTTAATTATTATTTCGTTTATTTATAAATAATAACTAAAATTATTTAATTTTAATTTAAAAATATCAGCTCAAAGTTAAAATTTACAAGTAAATTTTTTTCTTTATTTCTTTCATTCATTTCTACGGATTTACATAATATCTGTGAGAAAAAATAATCATCTTAGTAGTTTTCAAATTTTGTAAATCTGGCACGCAAAAAATGGGTAAGGGAGAAAAATACTTATCTCTTTCTCTCTAAATAAGCCTCGTTATCAATACAAAATGAATTAAAAATATTAAAATGTATTAAAAATATTGAATCTCATATTATTGTTGTATCTACAAGAGATTCGCCATTCAATTTTTGAGTATGGAAGGTCAAAGAAATGTGCTTTGACGCTATCGATTTCTTTGGCTTCAAAGAATGAAAATACAGACTGAAAAAGATCGAAGAGTGGAAACAGAGATTATCAAATTCAGTTCCATTTGTCTTAAATTATAAAGTGATCACAATTTTTTTTCAATTATATTTCTTAAAATTTTAGCAAATGAGGCTAATATAGTTATTTAATCAAAACATACCAATGTTATACGATATATATTAGTCCTCTTTTTATGATCAGTTAGTACTCTGATCATAATGGTCCCCAAAAACTTCAATTAAATATTCTGTGTTCCTTGGTAAAATATTTTTAGACTTCAAATTTTGGTTCCACACCACCACTCTTTCCTTTGAATAGATTTTTTTATACGAAATCGTAAGGTGACGATTTGTCTTGGCATAGCTTTGTGATTATTCCTGCCTGATAAGTGGAAACTCTCAAAATGCTAATTATTTATCAATGTTAAGGTATCATCCGACTACATTAAAAACACTGGTTATCGACCACATTGGCGATTTTTTTAAAAAAAAAGATTATTTCTTGTAGTGCAGCTCTTTCCAAAACAGTTTATCTTTTCTAAGAGAAGGAAGGTCTGACCTATCAACCAGGGTCACATATTTTCCAACTAAAATTTGTCTTTAGTTTCAATTTTCTCAAAGCTATAATTGTCACAAATAATCTTCCCCATTAATATGATTTTCCCAAAACCAATACAGGTACTTACGTAAAAATTTCAGCGTGTGGTTTAAATGGTATGGCCAATGAAATGAACTAAAGGTTTCACTGCTGGTGAACTACTTTTTCAATTATAGGTGTTTTTAGAAAAATTAAGTTGTGAATTTATAAAAAATGCGCATATTTTTTACCCATAACGGCTTTGCATCTTAAAATGTTTGTTAGCTTTTGGTTCATTTCATTCATCATTGTGTTCTATAACTTGCGCACAAAGAAAAATAGGATTGCTATATTACAATTTTGTGTAGAGTGTTAACTGTTTTGATTAAATTTCACTAAAATTTACTACAAATATTCCTACTTCTCAAAATATATTCTATTTTCAAATAATTGTTTTTGTATTTATTGTGTTTATTCTTGAAAATACATCTAAAACCAAAAATAGGTTCTAAGAAATCCATTTTTTCAAAATTTTTCTTTCGAACGTATTCGGATACCTTAAGTGGTAAAATACATCTTCTCTTTTAAGTTTTTGTACAAATGTTTTTACACGATATTTAATCTCATAAGTTTAGTTTGTCTCATGCTGTTTCTAAAATGTTAGGTGCTTTTGTCAAATTTATATATTTGAATTTGAATTCTTGATGATCTAAATTGTTTAAATCTCTTAAAAGTTGATGTTTTTACAGTTTCTGCTTCCTGATTTTTATTTTTTATCTTTGGATTTTTTAATAATTCTTTTTCTTAAATTTGTAATTTTATTTATCGGGATTTCGTAATTGTTAACATTTTACTGTTTTTGTATTATATATATAAGTTAATTTGAATACAAAACTGCACTTGTGGTCACAAAATACCATACCAAATATGATATATTTAAGAAATTGAGTTTTTGAATTATCGCTCTTATATGCCTCTGAAAGTAAACCGGCAAACAGCCAACCCTTTATTAGATTTGGCTCAAAATTTGACAGGTATGCTGTAGATGTAAATTTGTACCTATCTAGCTCTCTTTGTTTTCTAGTTATGGTGTTAAGAACCAGATAGACGAATTTCCTCTGAACCTATTTTATTCAAAATTTGAAAGAGACTTGCAAATTCAATGTAAAGACCGTATACCAAATTTCAACTGTCTAGCTCAAAGAGTTTTTGTCATATTTTTCACAGACATACGAACATTTTCTAGAAATAAGTTTTTTGAAGGTTTAAAATCTGGAAATTCGAATTTTTTAAAAGATTACTATACTTTATATTACCTGTACGGGAAAGTAATAAAATAGACAGATTCATGAAGATGCTTCGTATCTTCTTCAAAAGCTTTCTATTCAAAGGTTAACTATTCAAGAAAGTCAAATATAACCCATGCCAAATTCCAATACAAATTTCTATGGACAAAAGCGTAGTAGAAAATTTTACGTTAAATTAAATAAAATAAGATCTATCTCATTGTAAAATAATGCAATTTGAAATTTCAAGATTATTTCAAAATCTGACCCTGAAGAGGTATCTTCTCGGAGTTCACTCAGATTTAGTTTAGATAATGCCTTGATAATATTTGATTATGTTACTGAAATACCTTCGGAATATTTAATTTTTAAAATTTGTAAATGCTTTTATGATCACTGCTTTTAACATATAATTTCGGTCTTAAACATCAAATAACTTTTTCAAAACAAAGCAGGGAATCAAGAGCATTTACAGTTGCAATTACAAGCCTTTATAATTATTTATCATAATATATAACCATTAAAGTTCTTTAGAAGTTTCTTCTCTGCTATAATATCTGAGGAAAGTGGATTATTTTTCTAAAGTAGTTAGAATCATTGCTGAAATATGTATCTTAAATTTTACAGTTTTTATTTTAATGAATGATGCACTATTTAATATTCATCTCCATATTATATAACGTGATTTTATGTGTTTTTTGACGTTTTCATCAAATTGTAGACAATGAAATAATGTTACTGCACTCATTTTTTTCAATAAAAAGTTTTGTTATTTGAGAATTAAACAATTTGAGTTTCGAATTCAAAATAAATAACGTTTTACTTGTCAGGCAGCAACAAACAAATAAAATAATAACAAAAGAAATTATAATAAATAGTGACAAACAAAAAAAGAAACGCTTTAAAATGATTTTATTTAAAATAACCACTACTATTATATGCTTTTTAAGCCTTTTTACAAAATACCGCTTAGCAAATGCTCTCAGGTGATGAGAAGTTATTTTTCTTCTTCTTCGAGATAATGCAAGAGCTCTTTCAGGTCGTATTTGTTCAAAACATCTACGTAGCAGGCCTGTAAATAGAAAAACGAAATAAATAAATGAAAGAAATGGTATGGTACTTTTCCATTATACCGGTGCAGGCGAAAAGTCGCCATTAATGATGCAATCAACGCCAAACGGAATATAGCCATCGGTAACCTTTTGCCGTTACATTTTAAAAGAAATTCGCAGCCATTTTGTCGCCTGCGCCAAAATGGCGACTGTGTGCCGTTGCCAAAAAGTTTGCTTGGCGAGATTTGTGCCGGTATAATAGAAAAGTACCGAAAGAACACAAAAGATAATGAAATTGAATAAGTAACCAATTTATTCTTAATATTATTTTGATCCATTGTTTTGGACTCATAAATAAATACCATTAAAAAACTGATGTAAAATTTCAAAAAACTTTGAATTTTATTCATTATTGCTGAATTTAATAAATGTAACATAGAGAAATAAATTTAACTAGCTGAAAGAGAAAGTAGATGACTTTTATCTATAAATTCATTCCTCCATCCTCATCTTCTAATTTCATAAAAGTAGATTTAAATATTAAAAGCTTTGTAATCTGGGGCACGGTATCCTATGATAACGTGATGATTTGAAATTTCAGATTGTGATCTTTCTATTGTCATTTAAATAGACTTCGTATATTTTCATATTTAAATGCTCCACTCCACGTTATTAAAATGTCTGTAGATCATTGAGCCAGGTGCCTGCAGTAAGAATGCAATTATAATAATTGAAATGAGCAGTTTTAAAAAACAAGCCTAATTTGCTCGACATATTTGGAACTATTATCATTTGAGTGATTTTAGTATTCTAAATGGCGTTTTTAATAAATAGCATATGGAATTAAATAATAAAATAAAATAGTTCAAAGGCTTAATTGTTCTTCATTTAAAATTATTTGGGAAGTGATAAACTAGAAAGATGCCAATTTCCTTTTTCTTAAGGACTGTGGAAGGCTGATGTATTTATAAAATTTTTTACACTTACCTTTACTTCAGGAGTCATTTCCTCCTAAAATGGGAAGTGAAATAAATAAAGTTAGTTTTAAAATATTTATTCCATTTTAGATAGAAAATAAGACAATATTCATACTTAATCGAGTATTCAAAAAAATCACCTGTTTCTTAAATTCTTCGTCATTTTCGTGTTCTTCAAAGCATTCATCCAACTGAAATAATAAGAAAGTAATTTATGGTAAGGAATTCTGAGTTGAATATTAATTATTTACCGAGTTTTAAAATTACGTTAATCTCTTATAACAAAAGTTCTAAAATGTTGTTTCAAGTATTTTTATGAATATAAATTATTATATATATTATATGATAATTATATTATTATTATATGATAAATTATTATATTTATCATTATAAGATTATAGATATAAAAATAATTGTTAAGAGAACAGTTAAGTAAAGTTAAATGACTAACAAATAAACAAATTATACATTTAAATACAGAGTATATTTCTCTACAAACATTCCATGAACAGTTAATTAACATGAAAGTTCAATAATTCTAATTTATACAAGCATACAATATTATCTGCTATAAAAAGTTTTCGAACCAGTCTCCGTTAGTCCTATTTTATCTGTCAAGATTGTTAGTAGCTGTAAGTAATCTTGGCATATATAATAGTAAGAAATCGTTCTGAATATTTAGTGACATGATGCTAACACTTATTTTTGACTTGTAATTTTTTTTCAAATTCTTTTCTTTTTCTTCTTAGACGGGAAATTAATGCTCACAGTAATTTGATAAGAACGAAAAAATTTACAATCAAAGAAACATAATATCCATTTACAAGATTTTATTAATAAATTTTTTTGAAGTATTTTGTCAGAAGATAAATACTTCAAAGAGTTTGATATGGAAAAAATGAAGTCTTACTTTCATAAATAAAGACTTATCCTTGCACGCAGCATGGACAAATTCCGGTGAAGAACCACTGGATTCTGGCATAGCCTTCGTAATGCAACTGGCTAGAGTATCTCGAAGCTGTAAGGGGGAAAATAAGTCAGAGATAGCTGGAAATAATTAAAAGTAAAGGTAGCATGTTTGAATTTTTTTTTTGAAAACATTACAAAAGTTTTTATTAAAGCAAATAATTGAAATTAGAACAAATGCCAATGTAATTCTGCCATCAAAATTTATCCAAAAACTTTAAATTACAAGTATAATAGATATTCTCTCCAAAATTTTCGCAAATGTTTTTACGATTTCTATGAGCATCTGACAATATTCTTGAAATTATTTCTTTTTATCGTCTGAAAATAAATTTGTTCTCAAGATGAGTTCCCACGAGGCTAACTATTACGCGCAATAGAAAGTCACACCCACTTGCGGAAAATCACGTGGCCACAACGGGACAACCGTTAACGATTCTCCCAACGATGTTATCTCAACTGTTCACACGAGGACAATACAAGGACAACAGTAAAGAGGCAACGATTACGCGCAATATTTAGCCTGGTTTGAAGAATTTTGTCATTTTCTCTTGCTTGGCAGTTTTCAAAAGCTCCTTCCATTCAGACTGATACGCAGCAGTCGCATTAGTAATTTGCCTCTTAAAAATAAGACTTCGTTCCATAGACGGATCAATGTTCATAAAGAAATCGCAAAGCTCATTTGTCATTCTTAAACCTTCACTAAGCTTTTTCAAATCAAATGTCACGTTTCCAGTGCTTGTTGATGCATCTTCTACAATGGGCTGTGAATTTAACATTTCCTCCAAATCGATTTCAATCAGATCTTTTTTTTGCGATTCAAGCAATTCCTGAATGTCATTTGATTCTGTTTGTACCCTTCTCGTCCTATTCCATTCGCGATTTCGGCTATGTTTGCAGTTTGCATTCAACAACATACTTTAGGCAAAGTTGTAATCAGATCTATTTTACTTTTATCATGAGTCCATTTGACGGCATTTATTTACAAAGGATATTGGGTTGGATACCTAATGGAATCTTTTTATTATTGTGTATGTACTTATTAGATTCGCGAATAAAGAAATTTTTAGCCGCGAATATAGGAATTGGGTCGCATTTTTTTAATCCGCGAATAGTGAAAACGCGAATGAGGGAAGCGCGGATAAGGAGCTATTACTGTATTTGATTTGTATAAAAAAGTGTATAATTAATGAAGAATTCGCCGCAGATATTCTGCGATGTGATGATCATCTACTTTAATTAATGATCTATATGTCGATAAAATCGGGGAATAAGTACTTGTTGATTGCCGTTTGACAGAAAGAAATATTACTGAAAAAGTTCTCACGTCACCAAGTGCCTGTTAAGTAATTAAGATCATTTAGGACTGCGATACATTGCCTTCTCGAATTCTTCAAATAACTTTGAATTTGCTCCGAAAACAATATGCTGAAATGGTTTGAAAGATGTTTTTTTTTTTTTAAATACGTATCCTTTCGAAGACACATTATTACAGATAAAGAAATATGAATATATGTTTTTGATGCAGAAATAACTTTAAAAAGGGGAGCAAGAAAAGTGATGCAAAGTCGAAAAGACTAAGTCATAGTCAATGAAGGTGTTGTTTGGCATTTATAAATTCTTACAAATGGTCAGTCAATCAATAAAATAATTTGGCCAATAAAGATTATTCTTTGAGTATTTCGCACCATTTGCGTGAAAAATTTCAATGAAAATGGCTTGAAATGCGTCGAAAACATTGATGTGTTTTGTACCATGGTAATGCACCTTCTCACAATACGATTATCATTCATGAGTTATACAACAAACTTTAGACAAATAATAATGAAACTCTACAAGATTTATATTCTCCTGAAAAAATGCTGTGTGTGTGTGTTTTAAAATTAACACTGTAAAAATTGCTTCTTTGTGATCATCGTTTGAATCGATTAATTACATTAAAGAATTCTGAAAGGGTTTAAAAAATGACTTCAAGGCATTTTTGATTAACGATAAAAGAAAAAAATATATATTAGCATAAGTGCATTGCAGTCAAAAGAGATTACTTTTGAGTGTGATGTAATAAATGTTGATTAATAATTTGATAAGTTTTGTTTTACGGTGCTAATCTGAGTAATTTTGATCATAGTAATTAGGGTAAACTTATTTTTAAATTAATTCTAGGCGTTATTATGCAAATTAATTTGATTTTTTAATTAATGTGATTAATTAATAAATAGCTAACAAATCAGAAGCTGGAGAATCTAAGTTTTTGTTTGAAAGAAAATTTGGCAAGAATTTATGCTTAACCACTTTTCGGTTTCTTTCTACATATTATTACGTCTGTATAATGTATATTACATATTATTATTTTTTAAAAATAAATAATTATATTGATCGTTCAACTCGTATTATGTTGTCAAAGTTTCTGTTAACATTTTTTTGTGGATCCCGAATTTATTTAATGCTTGAAGTTCTAATGATTAGAGATAAAACAACTTTCCTTTGGGCATTGAAACGAAGAACCCACGATCTTAGAAAGGGTTAAATTAACCACTTACCATTTGACTCTCCAACTGAAAGCAGGCATCCATGTCTTGATACAGGTTGTCATCTTCTTTTTCTACAAATGAGAACGATTAAAAAACGAAAAAGGATTAAAGAATAAATATCCGGATTTACTTGAGCCACCTATCTACGTTAAGTCGGATGTTGGGCATCAAGTTTTTTTTAAACACACTTACGTAAACTGTTTTATAAACCAGTGAAGTCAACTGAATGTGCTTTGAAGACATTTCTTTTTTAATTTTAGATTCCAATATAATTTACTAATTATGTCTAACATTTTATTAAAAAGTATCTGTTTAAATGACAAAACGGCATATGAAATTAAATTAATCTTGCTTATTATAATCATATAATTTCAAAAATCGCCCTTACATAAGTAAAAAGTTTGCACATTGCCGAATTATATACAAAATCATAAAAGTTCACTTTTTTTGTCATATATAAAAATATTTAATGTACAATTTCTTTTATTCTGAGGTGTTTTTTTCAGTTCTTAATATTAGTAAACACTTTCTCTAGATATATCTTTTTTCAACTTGTAAATTAATACAGTTTTTCTTAATGATTAATTCATTAATTAAATTTTCCAGTAATTTCTATTTGGTTGCCAAATTCGTTGCCAATTTTACCAAGTTCTGAGATTACTTGTAGTGGATGACACTTGATGTTAATACAGTTTTTTTCAAATATTAATAAATTAATTTAATTTAATTAATTTTTAATACTTTAAATAGTGTTTTGCAGTTTGTAATGAAAATTGAAATCATCAGGCCGTAACTCAATGAGAAAAATGCAAGGATTTCAGCATTTTTCACGTGAAGGTGAAGAATGCATGTTCAATTCTTGCAAAAATCAATAATTTTTTGATACTATATATATATGTGTGTGTGTGTGTGTGTGTGTGAAATTTAAAAAGTTACTTGATACATTTTGTAGACATAATTAGTGTTTTAGAATTTCACCAACCATTTAGTGTTGCTTTAAAAAAATTGTGCTGTGTAGATATCGTAGATATTTATCAAAATAATTTCAGATTCTTATTATTTCAGTTTCATAATCAGAACTTACAAGATTTAGATTTTTTTCTATACAAAGTTTTTATAAATAGTATAATTTTCCAACATATTATTTAATATCTCTAAGAAAATAATTCACTTTTTTTCGGAAGATAGAACGTTATTGACAGTAAACAGCGTTTAAAATATTCAAATATTCATCTATCAAATAGATATGAAGGAGAATGAGCAATATATATATATATATAACATAAAATTGTAATAAATAAGTTTAGTGAATATTACATCGTTTTTTTATTATTTCTATGACGATCGAATTCAGTAAGGTAAATGGGATTAATTTTGCCCTTGTTAAATATTTACACTGAACTAAGAAAAAATAACTAAAGTATAACCAGCTACAAATTAGTTATTACTTTTGTAATTACTTTGCAAACTGACTGTCAGATTTTCATAGCAATCTTGAGTTATTATTTTATATCAGTATTTTTTTTTAATATTGTAAGAACTAGAATTAAAAGTTATTTTTAAACCTATAAATGCCATACTTTATAATTTTTTTCTGCTTAAAATAAAAGGCTTCTCAACTAAACTCAGTCAAAATTTGTTGAAATTTATAATAAAAATTTCCTTTTTGAAAACCTGAAAGGCTTAATTTCACTATATAACATGTAAATAATTACTTCATAATTTTTCTTTAAATCAGCTTTATCGTAAATGCTAGAATGCTAGAAAATGCTAAATGCTTT
>JAPMOQ010010068.1:0-16199 GCA_026543055.1 Argiope trifasciata
AGCATAAACATAAAACTTTATTAGTTCGCCCTATTGGCTATAGATGGTAGCACGTTACCGCTTGAAAATTTAGATAGCCATTATGGCGAACTAATAAAGTTTGAAAATATCCTATCTGTAACTCCGAACTGCTCGACCGTAGCGCTTCAAAACCGGCGCCAATCGATTCCTCGTGGCCAAAAACCCCAGACCCCCAAGTTTACCGGAGTTTATTAATTCAGGGGCGATTTTCAACTTGGCAACCATTCCTCGTATTATAGTATTAGATAAAATTCTACCTTAACAAAATTAAAAGTGTATAATTATTAACTTTCTAACACTATCGCTAATTATTTCCAAACTAAAAAGGTGTTGAATACCTTGAAAACGAATCGATTTATCTTTTGGAAACTACGCCTTCTTTCCAATTCTCAGACATTCAATTTCATGAAACAATTTGTCAGAACGTGAAATTGCAGAATTTCTCATTTCTTTTAATAACAGAATAGCCAACAAAAGAATATGGAGAGAAGAAGTAACCCCAAAACATAATTAGGATGTAAATATTTAATGCAGTGCATCGCCCATAAATCTAGGGAGGTACAACCAATCGTAAAATCCAAGCGGCAATCTTGAGAAAAAAAAGTTTTTACCTATAAATCAAAACCTTGTTCTAACACAGCTTGTTTTTAGAGGGTAGATGTACTTTTCATGCATGACATGGAATGTTTGGAATGAAAACTTTGACTTAAAAATATGTTTTAATATGATTTTCAACGAAGGACAAATTTTTTCAGCTTTTTTTAACCAAATATTTGCATATAACTGAGTAATGAGTTCAGATTATTAATGCTTGTAAAAACAGATTTTATAAACACTTTAAGATATCCGACTATATTAAAAACACATTTTATAAACACTTTAAGATATCCGACTACATTAAAAAGGTATTTTATAAACACTTTCAGATATCCGACTACATTAAAAAGGCATTTTATAAACACTTTAAGATATCTGACTGAATTAAAAACACATTTTATAAACCCTTTAAGATATCCGACTACATTAAAAAGACTTTTTATAAACACTTTAAGGTATCCAACTACATTAAAAACACTTATTATAAACACTTTAAGGTATCCGACTACATTAAAATCACATTTTATAAAAATTTTAAGATATCCGACTACATTAAAAAGATATTTTATAAACACTTTAAGATGTCCGACTGCATTAAAAAGACTTTTTATAAGCACTTAAAGATATCCGACTACATTAAAAAGACTTTTTATAAACATTTTAAGGTATCCGACTGCAATTAAAAACACTTGTTATCCACCACATTGGCGAACTTTTTTTATTGTTATTATTTCTTGTAGTTCAGACTGTCCTCTTTCCAAAATAATTAATCTTTTCTGGAAAAATAAAGGACTCACCTCGCATCCAGGCTCACATAGAAAGAATACTATCTATTTCCGGATAAAATAAGAAGAATATATTTTTTTATTCGGAAATGAATAAATTTATTGATCTTGAAAGATAGATAGCGTAAATAATATTCATACCATTTTATTAACTTTATTATTCAAGACTTTAGGGTTAGAAATATTTTTTGTTTTGTTTTTCTATCGTCTTCAGAAACAAATGTTTGCAAGTAATAAGTATTCAAAGTTTCATCGGTATCGAATGAGCGGTTTGGCACCGCATAAGAGACATACAGACAGACATTTATTTTTATTTATAGCTATTACATCGATAACATGTATTTTCCGGTGTTCATATAATTCCATTTATCGCAAACTATCATTATCGAATATCATAAGTCATACAGTTGCTATTAATCTTCGGCTATTAATAGTTACAAAATAACTACTAGTGCAGGTGCATGACATTTGTGCTATATAGTAAAATAGAAAAATATCTTTGTAACCATATAATTTAAGCTATTAAGCTAGCTTACGCAATTTCTGCTCGTTCAAATTTCAAAATTTTGTTTTAAAATTTAGACAAATCACTTTTAGATAAAAACTTAGTAAAAAGGTCTGCAAAATTCCTTTTAGTATTTATATACCTTAATAATATAACTACTGGTTCAGAAACAGAGCATTTATCTATATAGATAACATGAAGATATCTTTGTAACCATATAATTTAAGCTATTAAGCTAGCTTACGCAATTTCTGCTCGTTCAAATTTCAAAATTTTGTTTAAAAATTTAGACAAATCACTTTTAGGTAAAAACTTAGTAAAAAAGGTCTGCAAAATTCATTTTAATATTGATATACCTTAATAAAATAACTATTGGTTCAGAAACAGAGCATTTATCTATATAGTGTAACAGCAATTAAGCTAGCTTACGGAATTTCTGCTCATTCAAATTTGCCAGTACGCACACTGGACTTTGACATTGTTTAATTCAAAATTTTATTTAAAAATTTAGACAAACCACTTTTAGGAAAAGGCTTAGTAAAAAGGTCAGCTAAATTCATTTTAGCATTTACATACCTTAAGGCATCCGACTACGATCGAAGGACAAAGTTTAGAAATTTGGAATTTTTAGAAACTATTTATGGTTTTCTGATGCATTGATAATAATAAAAACCATAGATACAAAAATAATTATTTGAAAATATAATATATTTTAAGAAATGAGAAAATTTGAGGAATATTTTAATGAAATTTAACCAAAACGGTTGACACTCTACACAAAATGGTAATGCAGCAAT
This sequence comes from Argiope trifasciata, assembly GCA_026543055.1. NCBI lineage: Eukaryota > Metazoa > Arthropoda > Arachnida > Araneae > Araneidae > Argiope > Argiope trifasciata. Next base: position 2,706 of record JAPMOQ010010068.1, read on the forward strand.
CCTATTTTTCTTTGCACATAAGTTGTAAAATATAAGGATGAAGGAAATGAACCAAATTCTAAGAAAGATTTGGAGATGTATATAAGTTATGGATACAAATGTGTGCTTATAGGCATTTTTCCATAAATTTACTACTCAATTTTTCTAAAAAACACCTATAAATTAAACAGTACTTCTCGAATTATAAAACTTTTAGTTCAGTTCATTGCCCATATTATTTAAAACATGCGCTGAAATTTTTATATAAATACCTCTTTAGTTTTGAGGATATCATGTTATCAGAAGAGAATTTTTATGAAATTTAAGGTTTTGAAGCTAAAGACAAATTTTAGTTGAAAATTATGTGACCTTGGATGATAGGTTAGATCTTTCTTTTCTTAGGAAGGCTAAACTGTTTAGGGAAGATAAAATTCTGAACTACAAGAAATAATAAGAATTTTAAAAAATCGACATTGTGGTCGAAACCCAGTGTTTATAAAAGTAGTCGGATACCTAAAAGTAAAAAAGTTTATCCAAAACTAAATTTCTAAGAAAATTAGATTTTATATCAATGTGTTTAGTACTTGTTAAACGTGATGTATTATATAGCTGCTTATGATTCAGTCGTTTGACATTAGAGTTACTACAGTGGAATTGGCGACAAATAAAGTCGCCAAAGATTGGATCCAACCAAAGGAAAGTTTAATTTAAACACAATTTATTGAGGAAATGAAATGAAACGTATTAGGAACTATTTATTACACATGATGACACATACGTACAAAGACGGTCATTACAGTACCCGATATCACCACCGAACCATATTACAAACATAATGATATGTATTTATATAAGTCTTAAATCTTACATTTGCATATCGGACCATTTTAATGATAGATACCTGTTCAAAAATAACTTATATGTTTAACGTCAAGTGAAGTGATTTTGAAGAGAGACGCACAATAGCAGGTTCAAAATGCATTGCGTCCTATCAGAATAAAGTATGAGAGGCATACGAATTTAAAGCCTTAATGCAGAAATTTCCTAACAATATGCTGTATAGTATAACAGGAAAATATCTTTTTAATTATACGATTTAAACTATTATGATATCTTGCAAAATTTTGGAAAATGACTCTCGCATTGCTTTAAACGGGATGTAAGAATAATTAAACTAAAATATTGATTAAAGTCCAATGAAGTTTTGTATGAAAATGTATTAAAATATTTAATAACACTTAAATAAAACATATGAATTTAATGTGCTACTCAAAGGCACTTAAAGCAACTTCAATTTAATTGGGTTGCCGTCAAAATTTTTTTCATCTAATATATGATATAAAATATATCATATATTAGATGTATATATATGATATATTTTATCATATATTTTCATATATCATAACATTATAACGTTTAAATTTGATTCGTGACTTTTTAAATAATTTAATTTTTACTTCGTCCCGTAAGTAACACAGATTAAACTATATTTTTCAAAGAGCATATACCGTTATATATACCAGTTTCTCGAAGTATATACTTGAATCTTGTCAACTCCATTTTTATGGCTTAATTTTAGTTTAGTATAGTTATATCGATGTCCCGTTATAAACACAACTCTAGGGCTATTTTGGGACTGCCCTCATCATTTTGAAGCGAGGTCAAATACAAGGACAATACCTGAATTGACACTCCCTTTCCAAACTTTCACGGCACACCAGCGGGAGCACATTTGGCCCTGACGGATTTAACATACACTAGACTCGCTTACACGGTGGTTGTTTGGTGGATTCGGGAATCGAACCTGAAGCCCTTTTGTTTCAAAGCCGAGATCATACCACTAGGCCAACACGACCTCCCATTTCTCCGGAAAAATGTTTAATGCAATTTACAAATATTTCTCTGAAAACTTGGATTGTTACTTCTTCAAAATGAAAAAGTTTTACATATTTTTATCTGAGATATTTTAAATGCGTATTCGAAACTGTGAAAAGGTTTTTGGAAACAAAAAGCTAAAGCAGATTATAATTCTTATGTAGCCTTTTGCATTGTTAGGTCAATTTTTTTTCACTGTTATTGCCAAAGCACGTTTGAGATATTCTCCCTTAACAGAAAACATATGATGAAACTGAATGATCAAAATACCGTGATAATATAAATAAGAATTATAGTTTTATTACAATGATCATCCACAAATAAAAGTATATTCTCCTCCTTTGGAAGATCTTTCCTTCATCAGCAGGAAGTGACTCGATCCTGGTGCAATTTTGCCCACTCAGATGATGGCAATCAATTACCATACCGGTATCTTCTCAACTTCCTTTTTATGGAAAAATGTAATCATTGAAATTAAAAAACTTTCTTTCCATAGTATATCTATATCCATTTTATGCATAAACCAATTAACGGTCTATTATTCATTATACATATATTTGTAAAATGGCTCTCATCGTAAAAGTCGAAAGTATTTCTGGAATGAAATTTCTAAATGGGTCCTTATGAAGATAATTTTTCTTTTTAACATTTAAGCTAGTTTTAGGCAATAAAAATTTAATGAAGGGCTTTCTATGTTCGAGCCGTTACATGAGAATTCCTTTCGGGTGATTTTGGGGAAGCGGTGGCCTGGCGATAAGGTCCCGGTTTCGGAACCGGATGGTTTCAAGTTCGGGACTCGATTCCAACGAAGAACCATCGTATAAGTGGGTCTCTTGCAGGTTCAATCTTTGTCTGACAAAATGTCCTTCCGATGGCGAGGAGAGGGGTGTGCCAGCTCAGGTGCCGTCCTCGTTATCTGACCATGGTTGAAGATAACGAGATCCATATTAAAATAGCCCTCTTGTTGTTTCAAAAAGCGACGTTAATAGAGCTAAGCTAAATTGGGGCGACTTTCTATATTTCAGCCGATCAAAAGGTTAAAGTTTCCAAATTTGTATATTCAACAGTGGCAAATGACAAATAGAAAAAAATGGCTTACAACAATTTCGAACGTTTTTGCAGGAGATAAAATAAATGCAGCTCAAATTAGAACTATTGTCCTTCTTAATGCCAAAAAAAAATTTTATATTTTATTTTGCTTTCTTCACGAATTAAAAGTGTAAACATTGTTTTAAAATAATTTTTAAAGGAATCGTGTGCATCTATTAATGCATAATAATGTAAATTAGTTTAAGTTCTATGAATACGTTAAACAAACCAACTGAATATCAATGGTGCATATAAAGTAATAAATACCAATTCTCTCGAATTTTTATTAAGCTTTACTTAATGTCAAAATAAAGTTTTATATTAATTATACTTTATTCATATAATGAATAAAATCATCTTTTTTTTTTCATTCTGGAAGTAACCCTCTTATTAAATCTGCCAATAGATGTAAAGGGGTTACTTCAAATTAATCAGAACAGGACTTAAAGGGCTTAGCTTGCTTTATCGAATAGTTTGAGCAGATTGAGATATTCTAAATTTATCTTGAGTCATAACCCCTTACAACAGCGTTTTACCGGATTCCCTGTTAGAAGGATATTTAAGTTTTCTCGAAGTCTTTGGAGAGGATAGATTTTTCATTAGTTGACCTCGAAGAGCTGGTTAATGGGTCCTGCGATTACATTAAACGTTATAACGATTACTGACAAACGCGGTGATAATATTTGACAGGGATTTGTACATTAATTTAAGCAGATTTATCGTCTACTTAGAAGATGACGGTACATGCAAAAATAGAATTTTGTGGTGAATATTTTCGAAGTTTATCGACAGTAGAAGACCGTTAAGTAGATATTGCATATGTGCGTTGAAATTGTAGCGAAATTCTCGATATAAACTATTTATCATTAACCTCTACTATTATTAAACCACTCCAAACTTTCTATCATATTCTCCAATAAAGATTATATCACAAATAAAGTCTTGCAAGACATTAGTTTACAATAGGTACCAATTAACCTTTGATATGATTTAAGCTTTTTCTCTTAATCTATCGTGTGATCTTTGCGAATGTTTTGGTTATTTATCACTGCAACATCCAATAGATAAATTTGTATTTTAAAAGTGTTTTTCTCAAACTATTGAAAAAGATTGACATGGAACGGCACTTTACGTGGCAAAATCAACTACCAAACTGGATGCAGTTAAGTTATTGCGTGTTTGAATTATCTCCAAACTGAATGTATCCGAGATGCTGCGTGTTTGAATTGTCATCAAACTGGATGCATTCACGTTTCTAGGTGCTTGAATTATCACCAAACCGGATGCATTTAAGCCGTCATGTGTTTGAATTATCACCAAACTGGATGCATTTAAGTTATCGTGTGTTTGAATTATCACCAAAAACAATGCATTTAAGTTCATGCTTGTTTAAATTATCACCAAAAACAATGCATTTAAATTATTATCTGTTTGGATTATCATAAAACTGGATTCATTTAAGTTATTGCATGTTTGAATTATTAAGTTTACATGTTTCTAAAAGTACAGACCGACAGACGTTTAACCTCTAATTGCATTTCTCTTAAAATACGGCATGGTTAATTAGTTGGTTATTTAGAGTTTACTGGTGCACGGTAATATATAGCTTCTATGCTTAAGATGTTAAATTTGTATATAGAATATATGTATTTTCAGCACTTCATTTTGTTGTAATGGAACCAATTATTTAAATTATCATGTGTTTTATTGAAACCTTTCATTTGTATGACCCAATCTTTGGAAACATTTATTTGTCACCAATTCTATTGCAGCAAATCTAATGACTGATTATAAATATTTAATAATACCTAATCGTTATATTTCTCTATAACAAAACACTATTCTAATTCCTTTAGACACTTAATATGGACTTCAACATATTTTGAGTTACATTTTCCTCCTTTTTTTGTAACGGTAATTATTTTTCACCACACAACTATTCGCAACTGCTGGCAATAATTAATCAAGAGAATTAGAACCATTCCAAACTCCGCTCTTTAAGCAGAACATCCCGCAATTCATTAGCACCGCCATTAATTTGGAGCTACACGAGATATTAAACGGTTGCAGTGATTAAAATAATCAACAGAAGTGAAAAGACAGTAAAAAACACAGAAGAGAAATGAGTCCTAGCGACAGAACTTTAGAGTGGAACATTTTTTATGAAGACGCCAGAGATTTATTGCGTATAAATTGTTCTCTTCGCATTTCGTTTCGGTATTAATTACGTTATAGCTTACTTAAGCGCTGAAGGTTTCGCATATATGTTGGTCTGTAGTACGAAATAGTTCTACACAGCAGTTTTAATTACTACATGCAGTTTCAGGAGTGTTTTTTTTTTTCAAATACTTGGCCATATGTAATTAGCAATGTATTTTCCCCTCATCGCCACAGTGAATATTTAAGAGGCTAATATTTCGTTGAATATTTTGCACAGAATCTTTTGCCGTTCATTAATAAAATAGTGATTGTTTTGGTAACATATTCCTTGTAAAACATGTATTGCTTTTTTTATTCAGTATTTATTTCTATTGGTTTTGAAGATATATTTTAGAATGAAGTTCTGCAACCTTGTAATTATTCAGAATGCGAATTTTTTTTCGTTTACCAATAAAAAATAACCACGCTGGTGGTTTGGCCATTGGGCCTTGGGTTCGAGTCCAGGTTTGGCTCTTCTTCATCTGTATTCTATTTATGAGGTGTATGATATAAGCTCCTTGAAAGGGGAGATGAATATTTTAACTGCTTTATTCACGAATTGCATGAAACAAAACATAAACAATTACTTATTTGTGAATAAAATAATACGTGATGCTGCTTCTGTTGATTGACGCTTCGAAATTTATGTACGTATAGAACAATGCAGACTCTACAAATGTTGTTTTTAGAATATTATTATTACTATATTGCACTTGAAGGCCAATTTAGATCAAATATTGAACAGTTTATAATCAATTAAGAATTAAAATTTCAATCAAAATCGTGTTGTATTTGACATAAATTTTGGATAATTTTGTTTCATATAGTATAATTAAAGTACTTGAAATAAATTTAATAAAAATAGTTGCTCATAATAGAGGTTATAATGTGTGATTTTTAAGGAATTCAATTAGCATTTTATTGATATAACTATTCTTGGTAATCATTTAAAATATTATTTAAATTTTTGTTAAATAATTTTTTTGGAATTTCAGCTCAAAAATAAAATTATATCTTCGTACCTTCTGCCCCTGTTATCGCAATTACAATGCGAGGTAAATTCATATTTCACATTATTCCGCATTTTTGTAAAGTTTGCTTATAACATTACCTTCAGTTGGTGCGAAGAGTAAGTTTCATCTGTCTGTATTTCAGCTACAAACAAAATTACATTCATTAGTATTTTAATTTTATTTGTTGTTGATAGTTTCAAACCTAAATAAATTCATATTTATCACTATTCCTGATTTATGTAGAGTTTACTTATACCGTTACCTTTAGATTGTAGCATTTTTTTATTTATTTCTTTTACTTTTAAAATATTTAAACCTTTGTTACACAAATGGGGAAAAGTTACGTAGTTACACAGGTAGCACACATAGTGCACCAGTCATTTTTAAGTTTGGAAGTCATATTTTTTATATTATTCTATAAGTACACTATTTAACTAAATACCATGCATGGTAAGCAATGAAATAACAATAAATTTACAACAATTTGATCTTTATAATACGTGAAATAATAAGTTATATGCGATTTAATGGAAACTCCGGAATAAAAATATACTGATGGGAAAAAATATCCCTACACCAAGAAAAAATTATTGTACAGTAATGAAATTTTAGGAATACATTTGTCTAGGTAACATATTTAATTGATTAATGTTTCAAGATCACAGGTAGAGCCATTGGCGAGAAGAGCCATTTCAAATGTGAAATGTTTGTACATTAGTAACCAGTGTAACCGCCAGAATTTTGAATGCAAGCATGCAAACGTGCATGCATTGTGTCGTACAGGTGTCGGATATCAGTTTGTGGGATGGAGTTCCATGTCTGTTGCACTTGGGCGGCCAATGCAGGGATGGTTAATGCTGGTTGGGGATGACGCTGGAGTTGTCGTCCAATGATGTCCCATACGTGCTCGATTGGAGAAAGATCTGGTGATCTAGCAGGCCAAGACAACATGTCGACACTCTGTAGAGCATGTTGGGTTACAACAGCGGTATGAGGTTATATTCTGTTGGAAAACACCCCCTTGAATGCTGTTCATGAAGGGCAGAACTACAGGTTGTATCACTAGACTGACGTACAAATTTGCAGTCAGGGTGCGTGCGATAACCACGAGAGTGCTCCTGCTGTCATACGAAATTGCTCCCCAAACCATAACTCCAGGAGTAGGCCCTGTGTGTCTAGGCCGCAGACAGGTCACTAGCAGGCGTTCACCTGGCCTCCTTCTAACCAACAAACGGCTATCACTGTGACCAAGGATGAACCGGCTTTCATCAGAAAACACAACAGATCTCCACTCTGTCCTCCAATAAGCTCTAGCTTGACACCACTCACGTCACAAACGGCAGTGGATTGGAGTCAGTGGAAAGCACTGTACATTGCGTCTGGCTCAGAGCTGTCCTTGAAGTAACCGATTTGTAACAGTTCGTTGTGTGACTGTGGTGCCAACAGCAGCTGGAATTTCAGCTGCAGACGCAGTACGATTAGTCACAGCCATTCGCCGAATACGACGGTCTTCCCTTTCAGTAGTACCACGTGGCCGCCCTGAACCTGGTCTTCTTAAAGGCAGTACCTTCCCTTGACCACTGCCGCCAATACTCATGCACAGTGGATACATTCCTGCCAAGTCTTTCAGCAATATCGCCGAAAGAAAACCCACCTTCTCGTAGCCCTACAACACGACCTCGTTCAAACTCAGTGAGCTGTTGATAATGGCTTCTTCGTCTTCTCAGAGGCATCCTTGACTAACAGTAACCCACTACGTCAAATCTCAACTGTAAATAACGATCATGAACCTTACAGCGCTTATTTAAAGCAAACCTCATTTGCTTGTTCATAGTGTCGCTACTAGCGCCACACTTACGCGCGTAGCTCGAAATTTGAATCGACGTCATCTTTCAGATGTATAAACACGCCTACCAAATTTCGTTTATCTAGCACAGCTCCATCTTAGTGTTGGGATTTTTTTTCTATCATTATAGATTTGCTAATAAAGAAAATTTCCGTTATGACTTTTTTATTCGGACAAATCATATTCTTCATTATTTCCCCGATTATGACAATTTATACACATATAATCTATTTGTTTCTTGTGATTTTTACATGTGAAATTTTTGCAGTGAGAGCAAATTAAAGTGTTTTCTATCGAATTTCATTTTTCTAAATGCAGCTTGATATGCGCAAAAGATAAATTTTTTAAGAAATATCTTCTGTACATAGACACTGAGTCAGGTACTGAATCTTTAAAAATAATCTGATAATTTATGCCTTCTATGTTTAACAATGCGTTAAAAATTTGTCATTGGCCATCTATACATTTTTCTTGAGACTGTATAGATCTCTACTAGTTGACACCACATTGTGTTTGATTATAACCAAAAATTACATGTGGTTTGCCTGTCTCATTGTCAATACTTGCTTCGTCGTGCATAGCACTCATTATTATTACAGCTTTGTTATTCTTTGGTACGTATGAGATAAGACTTACGTCTTTTTGAAATCTAAAAAATGTCTTGATGTCTTGAACCAACTTGCCTTACTTTTGAGGGAAAAAATTCGCGTGAAATTTCCATTTTGTTCGATCACATTGTTCCTAGCAAGGTGATTTTATCACTTAGCAAAGACTTTTCTAATGGGTAACTGATATATCAGTTATCGGTAGTTAAATTTCTGCTTGGTCCTTTTAAGTGGGAAATAAATCTATTAACTATGTCAAAAGGTTTATTTGAAACATTATATGGGCCTACAGGATATGTTCCGCAGTATGCTTCCAGATTGTTAGTGTAAAACGTCTTTGCATCAACAAGTCCAAACATCTTTATCCCATATTTAGCATGTTTGTTCGGCAAATATTGTATAAAAGAGCATCCACCCCTATACAGTTCTAAACCGTAGTAACGGTTTTTTATTATTTTATATTTTTCTGTTTTCTTGTAACCAGTTTCTAATTGTCTGAAACTCTAACGAAGTGTCTGAGTGCAATTAAAAAAACTGGAGTAACTAATTTGTCGATAGTTTCAAGGATAAATAAATTCGAATTTCTCACTATTCCTCATTTATGTAGAGTTTGTTTATACCATCATCTTTAGACGGTATCACTATTTTGTTTATTTCTTTTACATCTAAAATATTTAAATCCATGGTATTTTTTGCACCCTCAGTTATAAAATTCATATTCTTTTTTTTAAATTTTACTCATTAACTATTTTCTTGTAACCAGTTTCTAATTGTCTGAAACTCAAATGAAGTGTCTGAGTGCAAATAGAAAAACTGGAGTAACTAATTTATCGATAGTTTCAAGGATAATTAAATACAAATTTCTCACTATTCCTCATTTATGTAGAGTTTGTTTATACCATCATCTTTAGACGGTATCACTATTTTGTTTATTTCTTTTACTTTGAAAATATTTAAATCCATGGTTTTTTGCGCTTTCAGTTATAAAATTCATATTCCTTTTTTAAGTTTTGCTCCTTAACAAACTCTAACTTGTAACCAGTTTCTAATTGCACTCCAATGAAATGCCTGAGAAACTGGAGTTTCTATTTGCACTCAAACTAATTTCTAAGAGTTCCCAGAAATCTGTACATGTATTTAGATATTAAAACTATTTTTGATTGCTTTTATATTCTCTAACTCATGAAACTAGACAGCAAAATATTCCAATAATAACGAATTTATGAACCAGTTCGGCATGCATTTTCAACTACCTGCAACCTGCACTTTGACATTTATTAAAAATTCATATCAAAATAGCTATGAAATGTTTATCCTTCTGTCTAGACAAGCCCCAATAGCATATTTAATATAACTTCAACAGCAATTTTTAGAAGTCTCATATTTTAGATATTCAATCGCAATAGCAAAATTCGTTTGATTAAAAATCACTTAAATATTGAAAGAAGGCTTGAAACATGTACTTTCACCTCTCTTAAAAATTCCTTTGATTTCAAATACTGTCACCTATTCAATATTTATTTAAATATTAAAAATCCATTTTCAAATGTATTTTGCGATTTCACAAGCAATATGAATTTACATATAAAATCATTGGTCTCACTTTGATATGCAAGTAAAGTATATCTTATAGAATATACTTGCATATCAAATTAAATCTTATAATATTATTCGAATTAGAAAAGATGCATATTTTTATTAACTAATACAGTATGCATTTGCACTTTTGGAAACTTAGCTTATTTTCATAAAACGCTTTAATAGTTTATTAATATTTATGGGTTAGTAAGTTTTTTTAATTTTTTAATGCATAAAGAATATAAATATATAATTTTAAAAGTGAGAAATATTCATGATAATCAAACACAAAAAACAGACCTTACCAAACACTATTATTAACTAAATGATTATGCATTTAAACTTTTTGAAACTTTTCTTCTTGTTCTGACACGCTTTAACAGTACATTAATATTTATGGATTAATGAGTTTTTTATTTCCTTTAAAATGCATAAAGAATGTAAATATATAATTTTAAAAGTGAGAAACATTCATGAAAATTAAACACTAAAAATATTACTATATTCTATCCTTTTCTGATTGTAATTTCATTTATAAATTTTGAAATGGAACTACAGCTCTGAAAAAAATGCTGCATAAATGATTATCATTTTTATTTAATAATAAAATTAAATACTTGATTCATATCAGTAAAGAAAGAATATTTTTAATAATAGATATGGAAAAATGTGCTGAGTTTTGCAAATAACAAATAATCCTTTTTTTTTTTTTTTTCGTTTTCAAGCTATTAGTAATTGTGAAATTAAGCGCTGCATTATTTCATAGATGACAAAAAAATAATATTATAAAAAATAATATTATAAAAAATAAAATATCAAAGATGAAATAAACAATATATTATTTGAATATTTTATTTATTTATTTTGAAAGATAGCATTACATTCGCTTCCATTCTTACTAAAAAGGACAGATTTGTGGTTGCAAATCATATATACTTGAAAAAATACAAGTCCAACTACTAAGTAATATTTCTGTGGTTTACATTGCGAAAATTTATATACGTCTTTATTCCCTAATGCTTGTATTACTACGAAAATTCTACTTTTAAAAAAAATTTCTGTCACTTAAATTAAATATAAACGAAATATTAAATGTAAACGAAAAAAATTCGGCTCAATTATTCAAAGAAAAACAGTGCCGAATTCTAAAAAAAACAATCAACAGTATGATAAATAAGAGAAATTATTTTTCGAGATTTTATTTCCTTGTTTATTTCAGATAATACAAAGATTTCTCGAATACGTTTTATCATACATGTAACTAAATTTGAACTAATTTTAAACATTCTTTTAACACAAAATAGCTTTCAAATTTTGAAACTCAGATTGAAACAATGATTTCTTCTCAGGATTTCGCGATACTTGCTATTTTGGGAGGAAATTAATGTGTATAGTATTTTTGTATATACTTTTCACTATTTTATATCTCATACACTGTATACTTTGCAGTTATGCATGGATATTTTATACTCATTGGATGATTATATTATTGGCGTAGGTTGGATTTTAAATTATTGATTTGTCACCACAACAAGCATTGACAATATAATTTTTAGTTATGTATGATAAAAGTAGATGTGTTGCTTTTAAAAACTACAAGGGCATGGTGGATTTATTACCATGTACACCTCCCACATCCCGCTCATCATGGGTATTTTAAAATAATCCTGAATAAAATTAAATTTAATCCTGAATAAAATTTAATTTAATTATACCGGCATGTAAACTTCAAATGCATAATTTCATTGAAATTCTTAAGTGTACATATACACTTGAAACTTCGAAAATTGTTCAAAATATCGAATGTTTTTTATTGGTTTGAAATATTCTCTGATTATTTAGATTTTAAACGATGCCAAGATGTTGTCAATATTCGGAATATTTCTTGAGGTATAAGGATATTTTTTGAGATACTTTCTCTGAAAAGTCCTGTTTCGGTTTTTTGAAAAACTCAGAACTCAGAACTTTTTTTGAAGAATTATATTATTTCCACTATGTTGCTTCATTCAAACAATCATAAAAAATTTACCAAACACCCTTATTTACGAATCAAAATAATCTGCATGAAGCAGTCGGTGTTTTGTGTCTCAATCAAAGTTATTTTTATAGAAATAATGGCCGAGGTGGCCTGGTGGTAAGGTCTCGACTTCGGAACCAGAGGGTTTCAGGTTCGAGACTCGATTTCTCCGAAGATCCGTCGTGTGCGGGGTCTCTTGCACGTTACATCTGCAAGGCCTAACGTCCTCCCGTTGGTGTGGTTTGGTGTGGAGATGGGGTGCCACTTCCGGGGTCGTCCTCGTCCTCTGACCGTGGTTCAAAATGACGATGTCCGTCCCAAAATAGGCCTCGTGTTGCTTTAAACGGGACGTTAATATAATTAAACTTATAGAAATAAATTTTTAATAGCTTTTCAAATGGAAAACTACAGAAAAGTTTCTTTATTAATTGTTGAAGAAAAAATTGTTAAAACAAACATATATTTTTATAAATCGATCGAGGCAGACAACATGATAACTAATATGAAGCATCATTTCCAATTAGAATTGAATGTGTGCACAAATTAGAATTTAAGATATAGTGTTTCAAAAGTATGCTAATTCGTTCATAAATATCAATTAGTTAATAATTAGTGTAATATGTTTTTTTTTCTCACTGAAATCAGTTTAAACATTCATCAATGACCTACTGTGAAAAAAATGGATTTTTCAAATTAAAATTTTTAAAAAATCTTCTAGTGTGTATGTACATCCTTTACAAAACTGAATAGTTTTTGCTGTATTATATTTTCTATTGAACTATTCTTTATTTTGTTTCACTCTTTATCAAATGATTTAATATTTATTAAAATTTTAATGATTTATTTTTATTATTTAAAGAGGCTTATGCAACTACAAGATTTTTCAATTAAATGAAGCATTATAATAATTCTTTAGTTTTAAGTGTGAGGCAAGTCAATTTATTTATAACAATACTTTACTTTTTAAGTCAGCATTGTAAAATTTATTATATTATAAAATTACATTACCTGGAACCACAACATGCAAAAAATAATCAACTAACAATTCCCAATATTTATTTATTGACATGCAAATCTTAAAATATATCGCACTAACAAAAAATGGATTTGCCCCATTTTCGAAGGAAGTGGCTCAAATGTTTGATGATGCTTCGAAAACAATTGGAATTTCATAGGAATGATGAAATCTAGATTGTAACTAGCAAAAAAATTAATAAAATTTTTAAGAAATTTTCAATTTATGTAGCATTAATATTATTTTATAAATTTTGTCATTTTATACGATTCTAATAA
>JAPMOQ010010076.1:0-11822 GCA_026543055.1 Argiope trifasciata
ATATATATATATATATATTTATTTATTTATTTATATATATTGATATTTTAAAGTCTAATTTAAACTTAATTTACTTTTAGCTTAATTTGGTCAATATTAAATTTATTCTGAAAAGTTTTTTTATTTACTGATTCAATTCTACTTTTTTAAATTTAATAATTGCCAAAAAAACTCTGTAAAATTGCTGACATCGACTCAAGTGATGGGATAAAAATTTGTCGGTTTATAACATTCCTCTAAAAGATCCCTATAGTTCCTTTACCTAAATGGACACGTGCAAAGAAATCCCTATCGAAACCTCACAGTATGTAATCACAGGGATAACTATTCCATTGGCTTTTCCTTTTTTGTACTTATGTCCATTTGTGAAGATGAGATTTTGTGATATGAGTTTGCTAGTACATACTCACCCCCTCAACTGGATGGAATAAAAGCAAAATTTAAAATTTGAAAATGTCTTTTGTCTTCGGTCTCTGTTTAAAAAATTATTTTTATATAAATACATAGTTTAGAATTTTCCTGTATTACTCTAAAATCGAAAGAAGAAATAATAATTTTTAAAACGTATTGTACTAAAATTTTGCAATTTTAAAATAATAATTAGTTTTGGACTAGTAAATGGATACTTTTAGTATAATTTTCCTTAATAATAATAACTTTAGTATAATAAAGCAATTCTATGTTAAATTAACTTCGTTTGAAGAATTAAAATTAAAATTTTAAAATTAATCCAATGTAAAAGATATTATTAATTATCTGCATCTATACCATAAGAAAACACATTTATTTAAAATATCTTTCGATTTCTTTTTTGCATTTCCCTTAAGAAACACCTTTCCTTCCCTTAACCACTTTATTGCTAACGAGACATATATATCGTAGTAACCTTTTAAAGTTACATTAAATTGCTCTAAATTTATTTGGCAGGCACATCAAAATGAGGAGGAGATTCTTGTGACATAGTGGTTGGATATCGCCATCTTGGAAGGTACACGGAAAAGTGAGGGTTTGGTTCATCCCATCAATGATGAACGTACTTCCTTCAGGAAAGGTTGTACTGTGACCGGTGATGGCTCTTAAGACTCAATCCCAGTTCCCGCAGTGTTGTTGTTGCGGCCGTCGAGTTATTGAGTATTATTTATCCGTGATCCTTAGGGCTGGTCACAGATCCAATGATATTTCTGAAATAGTTCTGAGTAAAAGTAGGGTTTTAAGTAGTTGTGGGTGGGTATATTTGATATCATGTACCAGAGACCGGGCCATAAAAAATAAATCGAACATATTTGTCTAATACAGAAGATATTATCTGAATTTTCTTTGCGATTGTAGAGAAAAGATTTTTAAAAATTAGTCAAAGGGTTAAGATAGATGCGTTTATACATTTTTTTAAAATCACCTTCGAACTGTTAAACTCAAGTACTCTATTGTAAAAAAATCCCTAATTTTTTCCCATTTTTAAATTTTAGATTATAAACATTAAAATATTTTTGTTTTCAGATTATTCAGAAATAGTAGTTGCCTGTGGTATAATATCCAAGAGCAAAATATTAGCTTTAAATCTAGTCACCACCCGATATGACATGGGCAGGTACGCAACATCAAGTAAACATAATTACATTTAGAAATTATTAAAAATAGCTACAAAACAATTTTTTTACAGCAGACATTCAGAAATATTTAGACTGTTAAAAAGTTAAAAATGTACGCAGACAAAACAATACACTAAAAATATACAATAGAAAAGCTGCTTTAAAATTTAAAAATGTACAAATGAGTCACTGTATCTACTATTCCACACTTGTTTATCGTCTGTATAATTTGATGTAAGGATAATTTGCACTACACATGAGATTTTAAACAGAGACCGATACTTCGCTCAACAGAAGTGCTCTACCCTAAGTTCATTATGTCTCTGATCTTCGCTAACCGAACGTTTCTTTCCCCTCCATTTTCCTTATAACAGAACAAATGAAGAATTTTGGCATTTATTATGTTCCGGCCAACGTTAGATTACCTTCTTTTGAGCATGATGAGACTCGAATCGCTGTTTGAAGTCAGATGTATATAAAGAAATGTCTCGCATACCACAGATCTTTTTATTTGCACATTAGCAATTTTCGCGCATGTGCGGAAAAATTAGAATTGCAATTATAAAACTACCTTTATTATTTTAAAATGACTTTAATGTACTTAAACCTTTCCCAGTAAATATTCTACAAAATGACATAAATATCTTCAATATCCGTCAACTATTTTTCAACGTTTTGTGGTTCAAATAAATAGACGCTTTCAAGAGATTTCATTTTATACTATGCACTGATGTTTCAAACGACAATTTGATCCTTTTGTCAATTTAATTGTAATCCAGTTTTTAAAAATCCAGTTAGAATTTATTGCGTAAAATTAGGATTCATCATTTTGGAAACAAGAAAAAAAAAAGATATCTGTCTACAAACGGAAAGAAATTTTTGAGCTATTTAGCCCTCTAATGAGCTATTTACACTCATTTTCTAAATTTGTGTGATTTGTGTGCTAAAAATGGACCAGAAAAAATGAGGGTATTCATTGAGATTATGTAAAATCTTAATTCATCCCCGATTCATTGTTTTTGGAACATTTAAGGTAACGTATATGTATAATTTCAAGGTAATATATTTGTAAGTTTTTAAAATATCATGTTTCGCGTATGAAAATTTTTATGAAATCCAAGTATATTAAAGAATTTCATTTAAAACTTCAATTTGGCATTATTAAAATCATTTTGTAAACATAAAAGCAGATGTAATTTCCAATCTTTTCGACATAAAAACGTATTTTAAAATGTGGTGCTTGCTGATAAAAAATATTTTAAAATAAATTATAATTAAGAGAGGTGTGTATTTGATAAAAAGTTGGAAATAACAACTTCTGGTGGCATTTCTGGTTTCGTTTTCAGTTACAGTGATTTATAAAATTATCACATAACACGGTTTCTATTTATCGTAGAATTAAAACAAATGCAGAGTTGGAAACCAAAATAAATGAGTTTTAAAATAAAGCAAATAAAAATTATGAATTTTGTCCAAAAACCGCCTTTTAAACGTAGAGGTTAAAAGGCCTTATTATTTTAGCTTTGCTTTGGAATTATGTCCATTTAGAATTTATATATTAAGATATATTTTCTTTTGCATGCTTATAAAACCTCAAATCTATAAACAGGCCTTTAAAATATTTGTTTGCTTACTTTTTCAAACAAGTACCTCACATAAAGTAAAATTTATACCCTCCACCGAGCAATTTAAACAAACATAAACAAACTTTTTTTTGTTCCAGATATTTAACCATTCATGGCCATCTTTTAATGTGCTTTGGAAATCAAGGAGAGAATTAAAAACAGCCGACAAAGTTTTTTTTTGTTGCAGGAAATCAATTAAATAGTTTTCCTTCCAAGCATTTTAAGAATTTATATTGATTAATAGAAAGGAAAAATATATTAAGATAAATTTACTTTTACATGTTTATAAAAGGTAAAATCTGTGTATAGGTCTTTAAAATATTTGCTTGTTTACTTTTACAAACAAATCCCTCACATAAACAAGAATTTATATCCTCTACCGAGTAATTTAAACAAACATAAACAAACTTTTTTTTTATTCCAGATATTTAACCATTCATGGCCATCTTTTAATGTGCTTTAGAAATCAAGCAAGGAATTAAAAACAGCCGTCAAGGTTCTTTATTTTTTTTTGCAGGAAATCAATTAAATAGTTTTCCTTCCAAGTATTTTAAGAATTTACGTTAATTTATATAAAGGAAAAAAACCCCTCAAGGCAGGGCTATCTTTTTTTTTTTCCTGCGTAGACTTAGAGACACAAAACGGCGAAAGTATACACACAGAGATAAAAAAAATATTCGTAAATAAAAGAAATTCAAAGAACACTTGAAACGTTTTACCACTCTTTCGTCCAAGTAATGAATAGTAACTATTTTTTTCTGCCTTCAGGACAGGGGAAAAAATAAAGAAGGGGGGGGGAGGCTTTTCGGAATTCTATTAACGCTTGCCGCATGCTGGATTTTTAATTACTTGGGCTCCGCGGTCAGTTTTTGTTCCAGAATTCAAATTAATGCCCGCTTCTAATTGAAGCGGCGGAAGTGGCGAATAACTTAATCGCAAAATCCTCTTTTGTTTCCGGTTCTCTGCACCGAAAATACAAGAAAAAGAAATCTTCTCTGAGATGCAAAAAAAATATTGAGGAGTTTATACATAATTAATATTTTTTACCGCTCTGTGATGAATTGGATTAAGGATCCGAATTCTTCTTTTCACTTAAGTTCCTTTACTACAGATGTCATTGAAGGAAATATTTAAATCGTCTGCTTTTTATCTGGGCAACTTTTTGATATTTTCTCTCATTTAAAAACTTTTGCAAAGGAAACTAAGTTATTTTTATTTTTTTATTTTTTGCCCAGTTTTTTTTTTTTTTTTTTTTTTTTTTTTTTTGTTGCGGGGAAGATTTAAATGTTTTATCATACATGGAAGTTTTATCACTGTTTATTTTTCCTTTGAATGCATTCAGAGTTTACTCTTATTTATTTATTTATATATCTTTACAAAATAGAACTGAAGTCAAGAATTTTTATTTACTTTGATATTTCCTTTGAAAATATAGTTTCGTTTTTTTAGAAAATATGCTTTTTGTTATGTATTTAAAAATGGTCACAATTAAAATCTAACATATTTCTTACTTTTAAATCGATGCAATGAAAGCGTTTATTGTATTTCTAGAATTGCATTTTTATTTATTATTTCATATCTTTTTTAATATTAAGTTTTATGGAATAGCAAAATAAAAATTAAGATTATACAAACCAGTCAATATTAGATTTGGAAACTGAAAAAAATGAATATTTTAGAATTTCGGTGCCTTTTATATATATAAAAAAATTCTAGGGAAGTTTAATCTCCTTTGTTTGTAAAATCAGTAGTCTAACTGTCAATGTAACGTTAGAGTGGGCTATTAGAATTTTTGGTACTTTTCCATTATCACGGCGCAGCCGAAAAATCGCCAGTAATGATGCAACCAGCGCCAAACGGAATATTGCCACAGGTAACCTTTTGTCGATACATTTTTAAAGAAAGTCGCGCTATTTCGTCACCTGCGCCAAAATGGCAACTGTGTGCTGTCGCCAAAAAGTCTGCTAGGCGAGATTAGGGCCGGTATAAGGGAAAAGTACAAATTTTATTTTTCAGAAATATTTCATTGATAGCATTTAAATCCTAACACGCGTTCTCTATTTTTTAACATTTAACACCACACCACACCTCCGTTTCTAGAGCTCATGGGACCCCTTTCCGGTTTGGTATAGATGTAGGGGGACTTTATTAACAAAAAAAAAAGTACACTACAATGAATTTGAGAGATACAGAAAAATGACTAAATGCATAAAAATACAACATAGCAAGTGATGATAAATGCTAGACTGAACTTCTTGAGCACAAGAAACTGGATGAATGAGCATAGTAATATACAGTATGAATGCACAAAAGAGTTCAAATATTGAGAGGGGGATGAAAATCAAGTTATGGATAAAGTACGAGCTGTATTTAAATGGTGTCTTAAGAAAATAGCAGAGTTACTCTAATTGAAGCAGATCTCCCTGATCAATTAGGAATCTAATCATGTTTATGATTCTGCTTTTGGATGATGGATTACTAAGGACTCTTTTGCACCACAGACTTTCTAGCGATGATGAGGGTTTTCTGAGGTGCCATGAAAGAGTAAAAGGGCAAGAAGTCGCAAAGTGAATGGGATCTTCGATTTCTCCACAAGAGCAGTAATCATTTGTTGAGAGATGGAAGCGGTGAAGAAAAGACGGGAAAGGTCCATGTCCAGTAACAAACAGGATTTCTTCACGAGTCCAGGAGAGTGGTTGCAATTTTACTGTTTTGATGACTTTAAAAACAGAACGACCCGTATTTCCATTATCCCAAAGATTTTGCCATTTTCGTATAAATATTTTCTGCAGGTGCTTTTTAAGATGACATCGGGGCTTTGGGACTTCCAATGGAGCCCCTTCAATAATAGCTTCTTTTGCAATTGAAATCACATAATGATTTCAAAAACTGTAAAGTTAGTAGAAGTCACAGTAATGCCGGGTTTACATAGGATCAGTTATAAGGTGTCCAGATGGCAGCGCATGCTTAGAAAGGCTAAAAAATGTCGTTCTGTAGATCGCAAGTAATAGCCCAGTTGCCACAACTACACCTTGCTTTATTGTATATTTTTTCTGTCTATGCATGCTTTTGTAGAATTTTGCGGTTTATTGGTACTGCTTTATTGTATATTGTATATTTCTCTAGTTATACTCGAGCCAACTAGGGTCAAGAGTAAGATTTTGTCTCTAACGCATCACACATTCGCTTCACAACCCCTTTTTTACAGCACATAAATACAAATACAAAAACGCTCATAAATAGAACAGAGGATGAGCAATAGCCCTGTTGCCACAACTACACCCTGCTTTATTGTATATTTTTTCTGTCTATGCATGTGTTTGTAGAATTTGGCGGTTTATTGGTACTGCTTTATTGTATATTTCTCTTGTTATACTAGCGCCAACTAGGGCCAAGAGTAAGATTTTGCTTCTAACGCATCACACATTCGCTTGCACAACCCCTTTTTTACAGGACACAAATACAAATACAAAAACGCTCACAAATAGAACAGAGGATGAGCAATAGCCCTGTTGTCACAACTAAACCCTGCTTTATTGTATATTTTTTCTGTCTGCGCATGCGTTTGTAGAATTTGGCGGTGTATTGGTATGGAAAACTTAATATCTTATAATGGATTAATTCCGACAGTTTTTTCTCTTTGTTCTTTCTGATGCGAGGTTGTGCTTATTTTTTTAAATTTATTTGCCGTTTCTTGGACAATCTCGCTGTTGCGAAGACAGCGTATAAGCCGATATGGTGCATCTATTGTTATACTCTCGCCAACTAGGGCCAAGAGTAAGATTTTGTTTCTAACGCATCGGCCATTCGCTTGCACAACCCCTTTTTTACAGGAGGGCACATTCACACTTCTCACAGATAGAAAAGAGGATGAATAATAGCCCAGTTGCCACAACTACACCCTGCTTTATTGTATATTTTTTCTGTCTGCGCATGCGTTTGTAGTATTTGGCGGTTTATTGGTATGGAAAACTAAATATCTTATAATGGATTAATTCCGACAGTTTTTGCTCTTTGTTCTTTCTGATGCGAGGTTGTGCTTATTTTTTTATTTTATTTGCTATTTCTTAGCTATAGTTTTCCAAGTTTATTTTTATTTTACCTCGTTTCTTTGTGTTAATGTTCATCAGTCTAATACAATGCTCAGTGAAAAAGAAAAATTCAGAGAAGTCAAAACGGCAATTTGTACTCAAGCATGGGATGCCTTGAATCAATTAAATGAAATTGTTGCAAACATAAATAATTTTTTACCTATTGGCCAACCCCTTTTTTACCTATTACGCTATCTATTTTTTTACCAATTGCTCTACCTATTTTTTACCTATTAAGCCACCTATTGGCCGTATTATGTGTTCGACTGCAAACATGAGATGATGGTGCAAAGATGAATAAAGATACAGACCATTCGAAGATTTGGGAACTATCTTCATTCATTACAATGTAGATAAATAACCAAGTGGAACTCCTAAAAGTTAAAGTATTTCTGATATGTGTGAAAAATATTTTGGGACATCATGGCGGAAGTAAAAAAATGCATATACCAGGCAAGTGGCAGAAGAATGTTTCAAAAAGAAAATCGCAAAAGCAAAACGATTTATTCATTAAACAAACATTTACTTCCATCTAGCATATATTCAAAAAATTAACCTTTTAATCAGCTCGCGCATCAAACAGGCATCAAGTTGTTACTTATCAAATTCATAAACTAAAACTAAATTGATCCAAGATGCTGTAATTCAGTGCAAAAAAATACTTGGTTAAAAACAGGCAAATGAAAAAGGCGATCATAAATACTTACGCTGTTGTTCTGAAAGACGTTCTTTGTAACATGCTACATAAGTGAACAAGAATCCTTCTTGGGAAAGATAAAGCTTTGTAGGTGAAGCTGTTTTACCTGAAACAGGAATTAGCACTGCGTAAATTCCGACTTCAGAAAAGTGTTAAGGTATCCACCTACGTTAAAAACACTGATTTTCAACACATTGGCGATTTTTTTTAAAAAAATGTTTTTTTCTGTAGTTTAGACTTTCGTCTGCCCAAAACTGTTTATCTTTTCTAGGAAAAGGAAGGCCTGACGTATCATCCAGGAGAATTTTAAACAAAACATATTTTTCAGTTAAAATTTGTCTTTAACTTCATAAAAACTCTTCACAGTTATCATGATATCTTAAAAACTAATAGAGATTCTTACATAAAAATGTCAGCGTATACTTTAAATAATATGGGCAATGAAATGAAGCAAAGGTTTTATTGTTGGTGAAATACATTTTCATTTACACGTGCTTTTATAAAAATTAAGCCGTGAATTTATGGAAAAAAAGCATATATGTGCATATTTTTACCCATATTTTCTTTACATCTCAAAATGTTTCTTAGCTTTTGCTTCATTTCCTTCATCATTATATTCTATAACTTGTGTATAAAGAAAAATGGGATTGCTGTGTCAACATTTTGTGTATAATGTTAACCGTTTTCTTTAAATATTAAAATGTACAACAAATTTTGCCATTTCTTAAAATATATTAGATTTTCAAATAATTTTGTTGTTATATTAATGGTGTTTATAATTGACAATACATCTAAAAATCATAAATAGTTTTTAAAAAATCCAATTTTTCAAAAATTTTCCTTCGAACATTGTCGGATACCTTAAGAATGGAAAAGCCTTTTAACAATGGCAGACTTCATAAAGCTTGTTCAGAGATTTTAGAAAACTGGACCACTGGGAGATCGTGTAAGAATCGGACGACCAAATCTAAAGCAGACACTTTCGGTGCACGTTGCAACCGAAATAGAAACTTCATCGTCAGAATCTAGCATTCCAGTCATGAAATAGACGTTTGGGGAACAGAACCTGAGCAGTGGGAAGATAGATTTGTTAGTAAACGGTACAAGTTTCCATGGTCTTTTCTGTGTCCAAATCTGGCCCTGACAGACTTTTGGTAATGGGAAAATTTAAAAGTTCGGGTGTATTGATCCCGCCCATCCAAATGGTCAGAATTAAAAATATGATTTGTCGAAAATTGTCATGCATACATCCAGACATGTAGCCCTCTAAAGTTGCTGAATTTGTGACAGGATTGCAATTTGCTATCACCGGTGTTGCTGGATGGGTGGAACACAAATTGAAAAAAAATTCGGCAATATTATTTGAGTGTCTTTTCCTTCACTTATATACTAAATGCCACTTACTGGCTATTTTTAAAATTAAATTAAAGTTTTCAATTAAAAATCGATAACTCCCGTGACTTATCGATGCAAAAACTGCAAACCGTTTTTCATTTTGGTTACTTTTTACGATTTTATAAATTTTTAAAAGTTTTTATGGACATTTTGCCTACCCTGTATGAACTCTGTTGTTGTTTCTTACAACACTTGCCCTTGGACAAGCTTGCTATTACGAAGACAGCGTATAAGCCGATAGGGTGCATCTCTTGTTATAGTCGCGCCAACTAGGGCCAAGAGTAAGATTTTGCTTCTGACGCATCACACATTCACTTGTACAACCCCTTTTCTACAGGAGAGCATGTTGTAATGTCAATAATAGTTTTTCTATGAAATAATATGCTCGAGAATCAACATAGTAAAAACTTAAAGGCCTTGATCAATTTTTAAATGAAAATCTGATTAAATTTTTGAAAAAAAATGTTGGTGAACATATGTAATATAAGATGGAATAACGTGCCGAATTTAACAGTTTAGACCAAACAGCCTGCTTATTTGAACGAATTTTCTGTCATACAAATCATTACGATTCAAAATGCAATAATCATTATCAATAAAAATCACGTGATTTGTAGTGATATTTTAACTGGTGCCTTCTTTTTTTACTTATAAGGAATTAATGTTTGAGCTTTGGCTTTGAGATTAGAGAATTGAGATTTGCATTGCAAACTCTATTTCATCGAACATTCGTCTTATTAGTGGACCTGATTATGGTTAAACGTATCTTTTTGGTGGTGAGTTTTGACATAATGAAGAAAGGTTTCTACTCAGAAATGATTTACTTAACCTGATTATTGTTCAAAATCTACAGAAATGTCTGAAAAATAGATTGGCTAGTTTTAAAATAAGCATAAATATAACATGAAAAGTAGTATCTATTAGGGTTCTCCCATAAGTTTATTTTCAATTTTTTAATATGAAATGAATGCACAAAATTTACTGTTTCAGATATTTTTTATTTTGTTATGCAAGAAAGAAAAACTTCTTCCATCTGTCGCGATGTTTCCTTTTGCCTTCTTTCCAAAACAGTTGTGTTTTTGACAAGAAATAATTGTTGAAGAGCATTTTTATTTCGATGAAAGATTAAAGCGTTTATCGTGAAAAGAATGTTTTAAAGAAAGCAAGAAGTAATAATCAGATGGAGCGAGATTTGGTGAGTTTGCGGGATGCGGTAAAACAAACTGTAAGAGCTTCTCCCTTAAGACTAACGCAATATGTAGTCTTACGTTATCATGATGAAAAACAACGCCTCTTTTGTTCATTAATTATGGACATTTTGTTGTAATGGCAGCTTTCAATTGATCCATTTGATGACAGATGTTACGTATTACTAACGAGACCTCAATATAACAAAAGAGGCGAGATTCACTTATTAAAAGCAGTGAAAAATAAATGTTAAAACTTAATCATAAAATGGAAAACAACCATTCATCTTTCCATACATTTATTCTACTGCCAGATACAGTTTGCTTTCTTTTTGAAAAATAAATAATAATAACGATTACGATTAAAATAAAATATCAATTCGCAACAACAGAATTTGGTAGAATTCATTGCTTAACCTTGAGGATCTTAGTTTTAGTTTAGTTATATTAACGTCCCGTTTTGAAGCAATCCTAGGGATATTTGGGAACGGATCTCACAATTTTGAATGGTGGTCAGATGACGAGAACAACACTTAAGTTGGCATCCCCTTTCTAAAACTTCACATCACCCCAGCTGGGGGACATTTACCCCGACGGATTTAACGCGCACCAGACCACGACCTCCGATAACAAGGCCCCTGCGGTGTTTCGTGACGTCACAACGAGCGGTGACACTTCATTCTCCCAACGTTGAGTCTCTGCGCGCCAGACAGGCAGATGGAATTATTTTCCCTTGTTCATATCGTTTCTTTAACATCCATACAATGCAAATTAATACACATATATTGTCGAACTCATTAGTAATTAAATTGCAACCGCTTTCCACATCACCATGGAGGTACGGCGCCTGGTATGCATTACCTTTTTTGCATTAAGTGCAGGGCAGGTTTCCCAGTAGGTGTATCTCCCCTAGATTAAAAACTATTTATTTTGCAAAAAAACTAATAAGTGAAAAATATTATTGATAAATTTCAAGACAATTCTATAGAAATATGGTTTTAGTACTATTTGCTGCACGTCAAATCCCGGAAAGCAATATTTTACAAAATATTATTCCATTCTATTCACACTTTAAAAAACATCAAACAAAACTTTGAAACATTAGTAGAACTTTCTTATTTAACTATATATTTATCACTACTAAATTCATCAAGTTTCCTTTCCTATTTTAGAAGAGCTTTTCATTTTATGATTCAAACATGCATTGACTTCAGACCAAATTTCCAATTTATACACAT
>JAPMOQ010010076.1:11832-22663 GCA_026543055.1 Argiope trifasciata
ATCCTTCTGTGTTCACTAAATATTCTATCTACTGCGAAATATTTTTGTTTAGGACGTTTCAAATATATTTCTTCAATTATGGTACAAAATTTCAATTATAATCTAAGCCATTTTTTCAATAAATTATAATTACTGAGAAATATTTTTCATAAGTACATTTCGAATATACATCTTCACCTGTGGTATAAAATTTCAATTTTAACCAGAGCCGTTCTTTTCAATAAATTAGCCAGGGTGCAAGAAACCATTTTGAACCCCAAGTGTTTTGTAAAGCAAAAAATAAAGTATAAACATATTATGGTACTATTCCTTGTCTATTTGTAATTGCCTTTAATTACTTCAGAAAATTTACATTTTTGCTGATTTTTTTATTATTATTAGTACTTAAAATGCTTTTCAGCTTCTTCCCACCTCGCCCAACAACAATTCCTCCTTACTTTGAATTTTCTGATTTTTTTGATTAAGTTAACATATTTGTAATTCTATTTTCTATCTGTACAATGGCAGTATCAATTACTCTGATATTTTTAAACCTAAATTTCTTTACTTCATCTTCTGTTATTTCGGAATATAATCTTTTTCTTTTTCGAATTCGTTTTTTTTTTTTTTTAAAATCTTCGGAAATATTGAAATGGCATCCTATCAGTTTTGCTTCGTATAAAAATGCATTGAACTTTCTACTGAAATTTTGAACTTCAATTTTAATTTTACTTATCATTCTAAAATACTGAATCAAAATCAACTGTTTTTACTTGAAATAGTTCATTGCTAGTGTTAATTTTGGGCAATAGTAAAAACTATGCTATTAAGTATAAAATAAATAGCATTTCTTTTATAAAATCCAATGTTTTACCTTTGGATACTGCTGTATTATCTCTATTTGCTTCAGTAAATCGTTCTAGGACATGATAATAATAAACAAATGTATACTCAAATTATTTCAAAAACTGTATATACATAGCTTTAACTGAATCCCTTTTAGTTTCCCAAAAAGTAGAGAAAAGCACATAAAAGTTGCAATATTCATTTTTTTTTGCAATATACACTGCTGGAAATGGTATCACAATCTAATAAATTTTAAAAATGTATGATGTGCAAGACATATAAATTGTCTGTGGATTTAGGGCATCTTTTCTAAATTGTAAAATTTAGTACTTTCCCATCGATTTGCTATCTTTCCCTTACGCTTATCCTCTATAATTCTTAATATTTCAATGCAGTTCACTTAATCTTTTCAAAAGAGTTTTTGCTAGTCTTTCTCCAGTCAGATTGATTACTTTAATAAACACTATATAAACATCTAATTTATATTTAATCTTTTCTCTTCAATGTTTTCAAACCTAATAATTGTTGAAGTGCGTTTTTTCTTAATGAAAAAAAAAAATCAAGATTATAATCCATATGGATACAGCTGTAAGTGGATGAATCCATATATTTTAATTTTGCAAAGGATTTCATTTCAATAACACAGGAATATTTTGTTCATTTGATCACAGTGCTAAATGATGCCCAATTCCAATTTTCGATTTTTTTAAAATTCAGTTTATATTATCTATTAGCACAACGTTGTATTTACTAAATTATTCGATTAAACAGACAAAAATTTTCAATATTAGGTGCTCCTATTATTTTCATGGTTTTCACGAAATGAAAGGTTGTTACATGATAAATATAGAATCATAAAAACAATTCTTTGAAGCAGTAATTTAAGCCGTTCCATTTTTTATTCATATAAATTTATTTTGTTTTCATCTACAGTAAAATAAAAAAAGTTTATTTAGTAATTTTTTCCAACCAATAAAGGAATTAAAGTGACAAATAAAACATTCATGATTCTGAATTACAGTTGACAGCTCTCTCCAGCTATTATAGCCATCTATAAATTTTGTAACTGTCCTCTTTTTCCCTTCATCTCTCTCTTTTCATTTTCGAGCAAAAATTGGGGAGTCTTCGTTTTCAAATAAAATAACCTGCTACAAAAAATTAACTAGTTTTCTCTATTTGGCTTTTTTTTAAGTATAAGAAGTGGAAAATGATCTACCTTCAGCTCTCTTAGCAAAAATTTCTTTTTGTTGTGCAAGTCCATTTTTAAATTATTCTAAACTTGTCAGTTATAATACTGAAACATAAATCTGGATCACTTAAATTTATTTGCTCATAATTGCTATTGCCCTTTTCGTCGCTATTTTCGGATTCGATCCTATTTATATAAACATACATACATTCTTCAATAAATTTCAGTTTCTACATTTTCATTACAAGCTTATGCAGTTTTTGTGGTGCCTTTTAATTCAGTTGGAGCTGCAATTGTGATTTCTGATGTCGATGCAATATCATTACTATAATTACTTCATAAATTAAAAAACATGTCTAGTTGAAATTTAGCTTTTAAACCTTTTCCTTTTCTGCTAACTTTTTTAAAGAGATAACTTTACTAAATTTGTCAAGTTTTCTTTTCTTTATAGTTTTAGAAGAGTTTTTCAAACTGTCATTTAATTTTTTACAATAATTATTCAACAACGAATTTACAGCTGACCAAATTATCATTCTATAAACATTTTCTGGTTTATGTCCTGAAATGCATTCGCCATAATCATGTATTTGTTCCTCATTCACTAAACTATTGAAAATTATCTCTGCTGCTAAATATTTTTGATTGGAAAATTTCAAAAATTCTTCTTCATGTATGGTACATAGTTTCTGAATTATAATGTAAGAATATAAAATTACATTTACAATGCATTTCTTGGGGTATAAAAGTTTACCTCGGCTTAAGTTTTGAATTAAAGTAGTTGAGCAGTCCAGTTCTTTTTCATTTGTTAAAAAATTTTTGCAGATGCTGCATTTCAACTTTTTAAGAACTGTGTGGACACAATAACCACCTAAATAAACTAAAACTGGTAAAACATCTTCGGATTTTTTAAAATCTTCTTCTGTAAGCAAAATGTTAAATACAGGTAATTTTTCAGAAATAGAGTTTTCTAATTCTTCCCAATTTTCTCCAAATTCTTCCTGATAAATTTCGAGATTTCCATGTTTGTTTGATTTTAAACAAATTTTTAAAATACTGTGCATTCTCAATTTGTTTTCACCTTCAAATACCTGTCGGAGTGAAACATGATATTGTGCTCCTGCCATTTGTCTATATAAACCAAATCGTGCCTCTAAATTGTCGGTCTGAAATTTTCCAGTGAGAATGTACTTCATTCCTAATTTGTCCTGACAATATTTAGTTACTTCTTTTAAAGCATACGTTGTCATGTAAAGAGCAGAATATGTTTCTTTTGTTAGTGTGCCGGTATCACATTTCATATTTTTCCAATCTTCCAACCAGTTCAAAAATTCATCTAAAAATTTGTATCTTTTGTCAGTTTCAGATGTTGTCAGTGGTTTTTTATATTCATTATTTTCGCGAATTCCTGTAAATGGAGTTTTAACATTAACAATATCCCACCATCTATTTATTATTGTTATGTATTCTGCTGTTTCTTTGTAGTGTGGGAACGCATATTTCTCTCCCAAACTGATTAGACTTTCAGGTATAAATTTATTGAAAATTTTAAGTACTAATTTGAAATTTTGTTTTTCTAAATTATTGGGCTCCAATGCTTTTAATGATAAATTGTATGCATATTTAACGATGTTATCCTTTTCAGTTTCATATAATAATTTTAATGTTTTGAAAGATGCTGTATTGAAATCAACTTTACTGTCAGGTTTACTGCTGGAAGCCTGAATTATTTCACCATTAGAGTGAATGGCATTTTCATTAGCTTCTAGAACACTTTTAGTGCAATTTTGTGAATTTTTTCCTGACATGGTTTCTTTAAAATTTGGGTAAAACATACACTTACCAACATTCTTCTGATTGATCCAGTTATTACGAATATTTTTCAATAAATGTACAGTATCTATCATGAAAAAAAGAGGTCGTTCTTTATTTACAGGATGTGGATAAACAATTGAATATGGACGTGAAGGTGAAGCGAACTGAGACATTGCTTTTTGATTAATCGAATTGTTGTCTGTTACCACACATATCACTTTAAAACCAATGTTTTCTAATCCAATGATAATTTTTTTAATGAATGTATGTAGAACGTCTGCTGCTATTTTGTTTACAGGAAGAATGTGAACAACATCTTTATATGACGATGAAATACTACTTATCATGAAAGTCATAACACTTGAGGCGGCATTTTCTGAATTGTAACTTAAACCTGATATATTTCCCCCTTTGTAATCAAAGTAGGGTTTGATGTGCATTTCATCTATTTGAAGAATCACGTTTTTATCAGAAGATACTATGAATTGTAATTTCTGCTTAATGTATCTTAAAAAATGCAATTCATTCTGCTCTGACTGAGGGCAAGTGTTGATAGGTATGCATATATTTCTCAAAGTCACAGGATGTGGTAACAAAATATAACCGGACTTTCTGACAAATTTATATGCATGTGGTGCCATTGAATAAAATAATGAGCAGAATATCATCATTTCAGTAGAGTACCTTTTACTATGCTCATTTTGAATAAGCAAGGCAGATTGCTCTTTCATAAATGTTATAACGTTGGTTAAAATTTCTTGGGTTATATTTAAATTATCCATGAAATCATGAATTTGGGAAATAATATCCGAATTCAGCAATGAGTTATTTTTCTTCATTTCTGGCAGATGCTCTAATATTTCATTTAAATTGTTAATGTTATGGATTTTTATTGGTAGGGAAGAAATGTTTGGAATACTTGACAGGCTTGTTTTTCCAACAAAAGCTGAAACCTCTAATACATCATTTATTACAACAGACAATGCAATTTCAGGACCAGAACTTAATTCAATATTTACAATTAAAATTTTGTTTTCTTTATGAATGACATTCCAGAAATTTTTCAAATTTACTAATGAAATGCGCTGTTTTAATTCTTCCAAATTTTTAAATTCTCTTGTTTCATCGTATTTCTTTTTTTCTGTTATACTTTCCTGGAGAGCTTTCTCTATATATTGTTGCTCTAATTTCATCTTTTTTATTTCGAGATTTTCCCTTTGAAATGTTGAAGATGACATGTAAGAGGCACAATTTGGCATCTGAGACGGAATTGCTCCAGTGACTAATCTCGGATATTTAAGAGGGGCACTTAATAATTTTCCTGACTTCGAATCAAATAAACTAGTTTCTCTTTCAATATCATTTCTTTTAAAATGTAATTCACAGACCTACAGTAAATGAAATAATTCGTAAATATTGACTTCTTTAAAGTTTAATTTAAATACAGTAACAAATATACAACATAAAACTATATATAATAATAAGTACGGATAATTTTTAATTTGTTTACTCTCAGGTATTTATCGCTGTTATATAATAAAATTTAAATATGAAAAAGCTGTTATACATGCAATAGTCAACAAAGCATGAAAACATAATTGTGGAAAATATTCTAATTATTGTTGGCAGTAATATTTCCTACATTACAGCATTTTATGAAATAATTTTTTTATAATGCACTTAATTAAAATCACGAATAATATATATTACTGAACTGTTAAGTTTCTAAAGCGAAAATACAGTAACAAATATACAACATAAAACTATATATAATAATATGTACGGATAATTTTTAATTTGTTTACTCTCAGGTATTTATCGCTGTTATATAATAAAATTTAAATATGAAAAAGCTGTTATACATGCAATAGTCAACAATGCATGAAAACATAATTGTGAAAATATTCTAATTATTGTTGAGAGTGATATTTCCTACATTACAGCATTTTATGAAATAATTTTTTTATAATGCACTTAATTAAAATCACGAATAATATATATTACTGAACTGTTAAGTTTCTAAAGCGAAAATAAATGACTCTTCATTTAGAAATATTTGACATTACTTTAAAAAAACTAAATGAGCTTACCCTGCTATGCGGAGATGGATAAAATCCTTCACGATGTATTGCATTTAACCATTTCTTTTTAAGCTCTTCATTTTTAGGAAAGGCAAAAACACTTACTCTTGGGCCATTCCTGTAATTTCCTTTACAGTTTGGAACACAACAGATCAGAGGCATTTCTATTCCTGATATTTTGTAAATCCAAATGCAAATGATTTTCAGTATATCCAATTTTTCTTGCAAATTAGAAAAAGCGCTTCTTGTTTACGCAAACACAGAAGGACCACTGGCTAAAAAATGGCGTGGGTGGGGAAGAGTTCGTTTCTTATCAGTGAAACTTGAAGAGGGTGAAATTCTTCCCTCGGCCCCCAAAATTACTCCCACATCCTGTAACCTCTCGGAACGACGTCATCAATTTCTGTGACGTATGTATTCTGGCCTTGTTATCGGAAGTCGTGACCAGACCCGCTTGCACGGCGGTTCTTCGGTAGAATCGGGCCTCGAGCCTGCAGCCTTCCGGTTCCGAAGCCGAGACCTTATCACCAGACCACACAGGCCTTAACCTTGAGGAAGGAGCTGGTAGAAAATTACGCCTTTCAAATATTTTGGGGCGTAGAAAATTACACCTTAAAACGCTCTTTTGTCTCCTAATAAATAGACATTGAGCTTTTTTGGGGGGGAATAGCTCCTGCTTTGAGACAGTTGAAGGTCCATTGTATTTTCACTTAGTGACATAGCCGGCCATAGATAAACCTGCATGTTTGCACATATACAACCAGATAAGGCCATGCATAGCGCGATGAGAAAGAAACTTTTGTTGCACCCTAATATAATTTTTGATCATATACAAAATACCTATGATTTTAGATAGATCCAGATAAGGCCATTCATAGTGCGATGAGAAAGAAACATTTGGGACAACCTAATCTTATACTATAATACGAGGAATGGTTGCCAAGTCGAAAATCGCCCCAGAATTAATAAACTCCGGTAAACTTGGGAGGTCTGGGGTTTTTGGCCACGAGGAATCGATTGGCGCCGGTTTTGAAACGCTACGGTCGAGCAGTTCGGAGTTACAGATAGGATATTTTCAAACTTTATTAGTTCGCCAAATTGGCTATAGATGGCAGCACGTTACCGCTTGAAACCTATTAGCCATTATGGCGAACTAATAAAGTTTCCAGAAGATGATCCGGAACTCAAGGAACTGATCTCGAAATGGATGATCCATAACCCGTGTGGTGATATGAACCCAAACGCTCCGTGCATGGTCAGCAAACATGGAAGAGACTAGTGCAGATGGGGATTTCCAAGGGAACATCAAGACATGACATCGCTGGTGGACGATGAAAAGCCGAGGTTTAACCGGTTATCTTTTCACCAATGGTTGCACTAATTTTCTTATGGCATGCATTGTTTTGATAAATCACAATTGAAAATTTAAATCTTCGAGTTAGCTTCGATGCCTGTTTTCTCCGAGCGGAGCTCGGTCACCCGCTGGTATATATATATATATATAATTTGAAGCTTATGAAAACGAGAAAACGGTTAGTTTTCTAGAAAGCATGCTAAAATTTGAGTCTAGTATTGTACAGGGTGGTTATAATTAAAGTTCCACTTTGAAATGATCATAAAAGGAAAACTACTGGAGCAAATGTTATCAAACTTAGTAATAGTTTAAATTGAAATTTCTTTTTCGCAAATAAGTTCAAACTTTCCTCACCAGGGCAGAAATGGCGCTGTATGTAATATTGTTAAACAAAATAGGACATGAAGACATCGTAATCGTTTCTAAAACTTGTTACAAAGCTTGTACAATATGACATCCATATTGAACAAGTAACATATGCATTTTCTGAGAGTAATTTAAATTGGAATACTGCATTCTCAACAGCAGCTCTTAGCACATCAGGTGAAATGTTATGCAATGTCTGTACATCGAATCTTTCATTTCCAGAAATTTGTTTACATTATCCCCATAAACAGTGATTTTGAAATAATACACATTGAACAGGCTTTGTAATACGTTTCAGAAATGATTAAACACAATTGAAACCGATGTATTTATGTTTTTTTTTTTTGCTTAAAAATATTTATGTAGCGCCATTTCACTCCTGATGATGAATTTTTGAACTTTTTTTTTAGCAGAAAAGAAATTTCCATTACCTTCTTAAAATTATTAAGTTAGATAACATTTGGTTCGGCAGTTTTCCTTTTTGGCACCATTTCAAAGGGGAAATTCAATTATAACTACAATATATTAAAACATATGAAAATGAATATTTTTAAAAGTCAGCCATTCAAATCTCTCTTAAATATTGAAATATTTCACTAGAACACTATTTGATATGTTTTATATTAAGAGTCCTATATTATTTATCTCCATAGTATATTGTTAGAATTCAAGAGGTTTTCTTTGTGAAGGAGAAGACATCTTCTAAAGAATCATACTCACTTTCAAACGTGAATTGCAATATTCCTTTAAGAATTCCTTAGAAAATATTAATATTCGTCGGATATTATTCCCACGATAGCAGAAAAGTGTTGTAGGATTTTCTGTCGAGACGATATTCTGTTCCTTTTTCTGAAATCTTGACTGTCACTGTCGATATTGATGTCTATGGCGCCTTCATCGCCTCTTAAGCACTATTGTATTTGCATACTTATATTCCATCGATATAAGTATAACGTTACGTAGGTTGACAATTTCGTTCTTATCTCCCAGACAATAAGCACAACATATTCTTCGATTTGAACAGAATTCTATTGGAATAAGAATGTAAAACTCGACAACTTGTTATAAATATTTTAAAATTATAAATAACAGAAAAAAATAGTTTTCATTAGTGAAACTAAATATTCTACTTTTGTAGAAATTCAAAGTAAATAACTTTGAAAATTTATTTGTTTTAGAGTTGTGTAATAATTTGATTTCAGTCGAGCAACGATAAAAAAATCGTTAACGAATACTCTATTTACTCCTCAGTACGAAGGAACTAAAGATAAATTGTGATGGTACTGTCAGAATATTACTGTTATATTGTGACAGTAAAGGAAAACGTCAAGACTGATACAACAAGTACGTTACATTTTAAACATTTAGCAGTCGTTGTTATCTATGTACCAACCCCAAGCAAAACCGGTGGAATGGAACAATAAAGATTTGAAGCCCCGACTGGCAATTTTGTTCCAGGATAAATATAACGTCTGGTCAGGAAAGTCACCCTTCACCCGCTTTGCCCTTAACACAGCCAGATGCCAAACGACCCGACAGACAGCCGCATTCTGAGCCTTAGTCGTGAGTTGCGTACTCCTGATAAAGTTGTAAACAACATCCGGATGACAACTTTGTTTCAGAGATAACACCCTATCTGAAGAAAATTGCGAAGCTTTCGTATACGAGTTAGAGAGGTGTTTAAAGAACAACAAGGCACTAGGAAATTTTACATGAATAAAAAACGAAGAGCTGCCCCAATATAACAGGCTTGTGAATATGTTTTTGCAGCATTACATCTCCTGAGCGATGACTCTCAAGAAAGAAATGGAAAACTAGTATCACGCAGAGAAGGTCCCTGCTTGAGTTTAGCACTGAGGTCGGTTTCATCTTATGAAACTGCTAGTCTTGTTAATCCGGTGTGCCCCAAGGGATTCATCACAATATGGGGAATAATGGGGATTATTTTACCCTTGTAACAGTGGTAAAATAATTCCCGTTATTCCCCATCGCAAATGTGGCCATCAACCAAAGGTCACGCGAACTCCTGGATTCTCGTCGGGACCAGAAACAGAGGATATATATATATATATATATATATTATTAATTTAAGTGAAGAGAAAACGAAACTAATTCCGGAAACTTAACCAAAAACTGTTTCGGATTCAAACAAGACTAAAATTTAAATTTAAAATTAAAAGACTAAATTTAAATTAAAAATTGAAAAAGCTATCATTGTAAATAATTCTAAATAAAAGCTATCATTTACTAAATACAATAAGTTTCCGTAATTAGTTTCGTTTTCTCTTATAATGCTAATATATATATATATGTGTGTGTATACATATATATGTATACATATATATATGTATATATGTACACACACACACACACACACACACACACACACACACACACACACATATACACTGAAGTGACAAAAGTCTTGGGATGACTGTTAATATCGTGTCGGTCCTCCTTTTGCCCGGCGAAGTGCAACAACTCGACGTGTCATGGAGTCCACAAGTCGTTGGAAGTCCTCTGCAGGAATATTGAGCCATGCTGTCTGTATAGACGTCCATAATTGTGAAAGTGTGGATGGTGCAGGAGTTTGGGCACGAACGGACCTTTCGATGGTGTCCCATAAATGCTCGATGGGATTCATATCGGGTGATATAAGTGGCCAGATCATGCGCTGGAATTATCCGGAATGCTCTTCAAACCAATCGCGAACAGTTTTGGCCCGGTGACATGCGCATTGTCATCCATAAAAATCCCATCGTTGTGTGGGTACGTGAAGTCCATGAATGGCTGCAAGTGATCTGCAAGCAGCTGAACATAACTATTTCCAGTCAATGATCGGTTCAGTTGCAGCAGAGGACCGAGTCCATGCCATGTAAAAACAGCCCACACCATTATGCAGCCACCACCAGCTTGAACAGTGCCTTGCTGACAGTTTGGGTCCATGGCTTCGTGGGGTCTGCGCCACACTCGAACTCTACCATCAGCTCGTAACAACTACAATCGTGACTCATCTGACCACGCCACGGTTTTCCACTGGTCTAGGCACCAGTCGATATGCTCACGAGCTCTTTAAAACGAACTGCGCATTTATACTTTTTCGCTGCGATACTACTGCCATCTGTATATTTGCATATTGTTATCCCATGATTTTTGTCACTTCAGTGTATATATATATATATATATATATATATATATATATAT
>JAPMOQ010010076.1:22763-37457 GCA_026543055.1 Argiope trifasciata
ATATATATATATATATATATATATATATATATCCTGAGAGATTGAAGAAGGTAACAAAGCAAAAGGTTTCTTATGTAACAAAATAAATAATATCTGAAACAGTAAATTTCTTGTTAGAAATAAGAAAGAAACTTATGGGACACCCTAATACTTTACTTCAATAATGGTTATTAATTAAAAAATAGTTTCAGTTTCCTTATTAGAAAAATGTCTACAGAACATATGACACTGACACGCTCTTCATATGTCAAGAAAATTTCCTAGTCCCTGGCACTACGTATTGGCACTGGTGGGTTTAGCTTATTCATTTGAATACTTTTCTAAAAGAGATCAACCAAACTCGTTCTTATTTCTGATTTATATTATTCAACTTATTCTGAAATGTGATGTAGCACAAATAGACTGTCTAATCATTAATTAAATAAAGGACATATTATATTAAAAATTTGTGTCAATTGGTCCTGGTTCACCTTGTAGTTTGCAGATACATTGGAAATTCTAAATTCGAAGTTTTTATTTCTGTAGCATTAAATATTTATACAAATATTTTTAATTACTGAATGTCTATTATAAACAATATATTATTACTTTTTCTTGCCTTAGCTTTTTTACAACTTTTGGGAAAAGGTATCTGAGATTAAAAATATACTAAACAAAGTAACTGCAGGAGATATTTCTACACAACATACTTCTTTTCCACACTCCATTGTTTATCAAAATTAGGAGATTAACAGCTTCAAAAAAGAATACAATTTCTCCATTTTCCTCACTGACAAAGAAAATGGCGAAGATCTTTTTCAACAACCTTCTGTTGCTAAAAATAGCATTTTTTTTTCTTCTTCTTTGCGAACTGAAATTGTCTTACAAAGCTACCATGTCCAGAACCAAGAACACGAATTACTGTCACGACCACGCCAGCGGCGCCCCACTTTATTATGCCATTTTTTTAACTGTGCCTGTTTACTTAATTACCCATCCCACTTTCTGTTTAATTACACATTCGCTTTATTATTAGAGGTTCCGTGGGCTCTTCTTTAAAGTTTGCGATACGCCCCATTACTACCCATAAATGCTTCCAGTAAATCATCAGCACCCACGGTGCGTCTTCTCAGCATAATATTTCAAGAAACCTATATCGGCATTCCCGACTTAAATCAAGAGCTGTACGTCTTCGGTCATCTTTTAGGTAATTTATAGCCGTCAAAAGCCGACCTCGCTGAAAGTTCTGTGCGAGCACTTCATTCGTCGTCCGAGCACGATTCCCCCCCTTTCTTCCTTAATGAGCCATCCCCCCTTTCCCGCCTGCTTTTACCAAAACTGTTTTAATTTCCAAGGGTTCACTCGCCGATTAAGCGCGTGGCTTTCGCAAAACAAAGTTCGCAGTCCGTTAGCAGTAGCCTCCGCCCATAAATAGCTTCCTCTGCGACGAGGCACGAGTTTGCGAGGAAACTTTTCAGCAGAGCACCCCCTCCACCCCTTTCCTCTTAATTGGCGGCATTATTTACTGCGGAATGGCAACGGGACGG
Source organism: Argiope trifasciata (assembly GCA_026543055.1). Classification (NCBI taxonomy): domain Eukaryota; kingdom Metazoa; phylum Arthropoda; class Arachnida; order Araneae; family Araneidae; genus Argiope; species Argiope trifasciata. The sequence goes on from JAPMOQ010010076.1 coordinate 24,290, forward strand.
ATTGTCGGCCTGTTTTATGGGCAAAGACCGTTAATCGTTCTTGGCGGGAAATTTACCATTCCAGTGGCTGTTCTTGCGAGCAGAAAATCCGTTCGTCTTAATGTGATGCCACCGGCCACTTCTTGAATGGAAATGGGGAATTTTATTCGAAGGGGGGTGGGTGTCGGGATGCGTGACAGATTGCTGCTTTTTGGATGTGATATTGCGATGGGTATGTCCAACTCCAAGGAAATTGAATTTATGTCATTTTTTAAAATAATTTTAGGTAGGGACATAAATTTAAGAACGACAAAATTAATTTCAGCAAATATATTTAAATGGAAAGAATAATTTTTCGGAGAAGTAAATGACGTAAATATAAGCATAGCAAATAATAATAATTCTTAAGTCAGTGAGAGAGTCTCCTCGAAACCTTCTCGCATTCTTTCCAATATAGTTTTTATTTCACTTTCCTTCGTATAAAACAGTGAAAGCGATATACGATTATGAAAGCTATGAGATTTTTATTTTCAATGTCCAACATATGATGGTTTCATGTTGTTGTTGTGGCCTATAATACTTTACAAGTCCGTTATATATAAGAGATTTAAGTCTCTTAAGAGAGACTCTTATTTTTTCAGGAGCGCCAACTAGAGCCAAGAATTAGACTTAGCTATTTCCTGCGTCCCATTCGTTTGCACAACCCCTTTTTACAGGACGATACATTCACACACCTCACAAATAGAACACAGAAGAAAAGCCAAACCCGAACCGGGACTCGAACCCAGAATGCCCAGATCACGGGGAACATGCCAGGACGCTGGCAATCGCGTTATGCTTCGTAGAGTAAAGAAGAAAATCGAGTTCTTCTTTTCGGATAATTTAAACCTAAATATGATCCACAGTTAATATTTTAGCGACAAGACCACCAAAAACGCAGTAAATCACTGCGTTTTGTGATGTGTTGGGTTTACTAACTAGCAGATTGTGGATTGTCAACAGATGGATAACTCAATAAGGAATTTGATCCAAATTTTGATTAACAAAATCTAAACTTTAAATAAAAAGAAATGTGCACCAAATTGATTTAAGTTAATTCCATATCTTAGCATTCCGTTTGTATGCATGCGAAAGTGAAAAGGTGAACAATTTTTCAACAATAGGTGAACAAGTGAATTGGTGATTTTATTTAAAATTTGATATGAATTCATACTTTAGGCCCTAAATTTGAGTTGGAAATTTTATATATCTAGCTGTTTGTGTTTTATTAATATCGTGTATTCTGGTATACAGACAAATATCTTGTGGTCGGAATTCTTTGAAAATTTCAGTGACATTTGCAAATGCGATATAAAGACCACATTTCAAATTTCATTTATCTAGCTTATGTGCTTTTGAGTTATCTTGTTCACAAAATATGTTTTTCCAACTTGGAATTTTTTTTAAATTGAACATTTGTCAAAATCTACAATTTTAACTTTTACACGATTACAATATTTTCTATATATATTCGAAAAAGTAAAAAGAGCAAATTTAACCATTACAAATAACAATAGTTTTTAAAAAAAATGTCTTAAATGTATTAATAATAAAGCAATAACTAATATAAACCAACACTTTTAAATAATAAATAATCATACTTTCGGCAACTAGCTGGAAATATAACAACAGGCAATGAGTGAACGCTTGATATCATCGTCCTCTTGTTTTTGTACATCATAGAGCAAACCATTGTCCTATGATGTACAAAAGACAAGGGGACGATTTCAGTGACATTTTTGCGACATTGATATTTCATGGATTTCTTAAATTATTAAGATAATATATCCGGAAATACAAATAATCGTAGCTGTAAATTGAAAATAAAAAGTTAAAAATTGACTACTGTTTATGGTGGTGGTGGGACTAATGTGAACTGGTTTAGTGGAACTAGACCAGATCAATGAGGTTAAAAATTTCCAAAAAGTAAAAAAGCAGATGTGGACTTTGTACAGCCTCCTCAGGTGAAAACCCCAGGCATTTCAAAATGGGAAATGGCAAAACGGAGACTTGTCACATTTGGGGCATGATGGATGTTTTCTTTCAACGTCCTCAAAATTCATACACTTCAAGTGGCCAGTAGAAAGTTGTGATAGTGTCGTTTGATGTACTCTGGAGCCCTTAAATGTTGTGGCGGCTCCAGGATGTCTTTGAAAGTACCAAGGATGAACCACTACTGCCTACAGCAGGTGAAATTGAGCCTCAAAGAAATGCGCTTTCAACCCATCTATAAGATTTTAAACTTGTTAATTGGAATAGTTCGCATCTGGTATGTATGATTAAGTTGAATGAAAAACATTCCCATAGTTTTTTTATATCATAATAAGGATTTATATTATTAATGATTAAAATGATTAATTAATGATTAAATCAATCTATGCTCTTATAATAAGTAACTTTTACGAATTCAAATTTGGTATCTTTTGTATTTTTTACAGTTATTGTTCATAACGTTATGAATTCTAATTCTGTCGTTTGAATTTTTTTTTCTTGATTTGAATTTTCTTTAATAAAATATTAAAGTGTTAACAGTTTTTTGACTTTTAAAAAAATCATTTTTAAACTTTATCAAATAATTTCATAAGACTTTTCCATTAGCATCAAATTTTTTGTGTTTGTTGATAGTTTTACATTTGTTCAAATTTAAATTTATTGATTTTTTTTACAGATTTATAGTACATTTAATTTAGTTAAGTTGTTAATTTCTAGTTTCACTTAATTAAATTGTCCCAAAAAAAAACTTCTCGAAATTGATAAGTAGGTTTTTATAACAAAATATTATCTATTTATAAAAAAGATAAAAATTATTTTCTGTATCTTTGTCTAAAAGCACATATTTGACATTTCTGCTGATTTAACAGCTTCTGTAAGAATTTGCAGAATTCAATTTTCTCATAATCCAAAAGCTTGATCCAGGAGATTGTTCCTTCATAATCTAGGATCTTCTAAAAGAAGCTTGAAATTTTTTTTTCTCATAATAGTCGTCCTTCTATATTACGTAATAAAAAAATAAAGACCGAAAACTACTAATAGCAGTCTCTTGTCGGAAACAATACAACATAATAATTTTGTCAGGAATCGGTAATATCATTTCTCTACCATGTTAATTTTATAGTTGGAAAGAGAGATGTACAGAACTTTATAACGGATACACTAAACCAGGGATGGCAAACCAAAGGCACACGACACAACATTTTGGGCATACTCCCGATCAAAATGGCTTGAATTTTATGTTTCGCAAACAATTTGCATGCAACTTAATTTGATAAATTGAGCTTGTCTCAATTCAATTAGTTGAAAATTGAAGAATTTGAAAAGCAACGGATTAATTTCCAGTCTACTTCAATAAGGATAATAACTTAATTTGATAAATCGGACTTGTCCCAATTCGATTGGTTGGCAATTGAAGAATTTGAAATGCAACTGACTGATTTCCAGTCTACTTGAATAAGGATTTAAAAAGTTATTGAAATACGGAAAAAGTTGGGACTGAAATAGAAAGATCAACAAGCAATATAATTAAAAATGCCAATAATGAAAATTTTGAAACATGGCATGCGATTCAAAACACATTTAACTGTTTGAAGAAGCTGACTCATAACATTTTGCCCTACTTTCATCTACTTATGTCTGAGCATCATTATTTTCAGATAAGAATAGCTTTAAAGATTCTCTTAGAAACCCTTTGATGATTCTAATTTAGCATGCATTCTGCTAGAAGTAACATCTTACAGTCCTAATATAAGTTACTTGTGGTCGAACTTGCACCAACGAAAGTCCCACTTGTGCGAATTTAATTTGAATTACATATGCATAACTAAACCGTTTGTTACTAAACAGTGCAAAACGTATTTTTTCATCTATATCTATACTTATAATAAAGCTCAATGTGTGTGTGTGTGTGGGCGCTCTACAGACCAGACCGTTGAATCTACAGCTACCAAATTTGGTACATGTATACCTTGGAGGTTGGGAATGTGCACCTCGGAGCCCTTTTTTCGAATTTTTAATTAGAATTTGAATTAGTTAAAATTTAAGCGAAATTTCGACGATTTTCCGCTATAACTTCCGAAAATATTATCGCACAAACATGATTTTTACATCAATTTAAAGATTAAAAAATTAGCTTTCTAATGGTATTTTTGTTTTAATGTATAACTTAAGCTTCTATTTTTAACGAATTTTTAAAGAAATATTTTAACCATGTTTTACAACAATATATTTCGGACAAAACAATAAAATTTAATCTGCACGAGCACGTCAAGGGGGAAGAATTAGGTTTTATCAGCATGTTGCCATCCTATTGACGGAAGTTCAAACTAAAAAAAAACAACTATCATTACAAATTAAATCTAAAGAAATGCAACTTTTAGCACGTGACTGGATAAAATAAAAGAAATATAATATGTGACATTTTCTAAAATAAATAATGAAAGAGCAAAGGGAAAAAAATAGCTTTTATTAAACTGTTGAAATCATACTGACAGAAGTTCAGATTAAAAATAAATTTACTATGACTGCAAATTAAATCGAAAAAAAATGTAACATTCACCACGTGATTGGATGAAATGAAATAAATATTAAATGTTTTGTTTTCTAAAAAAGAAATACAAGACAAAGGTTTCTATGATCGTTTGCAACATCTATATCATTAATTTAGTAAATCAGTGTTACGTGACTTTCGAAGTTTAAGTATATCTGGCAGAGAAATTATAAAGAGAGCAAGGCAGATAAGTATTTAATTGAAAATCTTAGACCCCATTACTCTTGGCGAACCAGCTGGTCGCCAAACGCGTCTAGTAGAGAATAGAGAGCTTTGATTGTTAGAATTTAGTTATACTATTTTTCCAATAATAAGGAGTCAAAATTACTTGAAGGCCCGTCTAGACCTCATTAAACATTTCTTCAGAAAAAATTGCACGTGAATCCATTAAAGTCCGGCACTCTTGTTCTAAACCGGAAAAAAACCTCGCTATTATTATTATTATGAGGGCGGTTCTATTCTATGCTTAATTGATAATTTTATATATTTTAAAGTATGTGAACAAAAATTTTAGAAAGTAATGATAAATTCCAAATATTTCGAAACGACAAAACTGCTACTGTTTAAAATAAAGAACAATTTCGGTCTTAAATTGAAAAAAAATATTAACTTTATTTATATTTATTATTATATGATAAGTAAATACTTTTAGCAATAAAGTATAATTATATATATTTAAGATTTTATCGAGTTATTAAATTCTTAAAACGTAGACTAATAGGGATTATTTTCTTCTTAAATCAAAAACTAAAAAGAAAATATTTTTAGAATATTTTATATCAAGAAGAAAAAAGTTACAAACAATGGCAATTTAATGAATTGAATATTAATGGCCGTAAGCCTTACGGCCCTTAAAAGAATTCAATTTTTAATGCTGATTTAATCCAAAACGAATTGCAAATAGCTACTACGACAGATGAACATCACCGAATGCAGCTCAAAATCGAAAATCTTATTGGCCCAATTTCCCGGAACTCGTTGACGAATGTCTTCGTTCGGAAATTCCATCCGGCAAAATTCCGGAGAAATAGAGTCGGCAGAAGCGGAACCTAATGAGCGAATTCTCCAAAACTCACTAATCCGGGAATACTTTATTTCGTTGAGTGGATTCGCCGGTAAAAGACTTCGGCTTACTGCCTAACCTCGTTCGGTGGAACATCATAATCAGATGCTGCCGACATCCCCCCCTCTGCCATCCTACCCCCGAAGCAAACAGGTATTATTTGAGTAAACATGGCTCTTTGCTCCGAGTAGAATAACAAGTATTCTCAAGTGATTGCGCGCCATTTAAAGTCTTGGTTGAGCGAAAGATTATTGGAATCGAATTTTAAAGGCGATCACATATTCTTGGAGGAAAATATGTTCTGAGCCTCAATTGCAAGTGAAAGTAGAGTTCGGAGTCATTGTTATGGGTATAAGATTTAGATGGATGTTATGTAACATTTTCTAGAACTTCTTTTTGATGTTGAATATGCAATGACATTGAGTAATAAACAAGCAATGGCTGTAATATTTGTAGAATTTAAATTAGGAAGTAGCCAATGAGATTACGTATGGTATCATTTCAAAAGACTTGCTTGAAGTACATCTAGTTATGCATAAATTTTGGAAAATGACGAGCTTTCTGTTCTGCTTGCTTATTATCGACAGAAATAGGTTTCTGTAATAACTGTAAAGAAAATTTTCGCCTTAATCCTCAATGACTTATTTTATTATTAACTACCGAATAAATTTCCTTTAATGCGTATTATGTTTTAATTTTTAAAAATTGTGAAATGCTATTAACATAAAAGTATGGTCTAATATATACTGTTTGAAAGGATTAAGCAAATGGTATGTCAAAATTAAAAGAATATATATTTAAAAATTTCATTTTGAAATCCCATATCGGCTATTAAGGGAAGCTTTATTCATGTAGTGACTATGATTTCTAAAGTTGTAATCTGCTTTTCAGACTTCCACTGCATACTTCATGCTAATAATCTGAGCAGGTTTTATAAGCCAAAAGCCGGAGCAATGACGTAACAAGGGATGTGGTGTCTGGGGGATGATATGAGTACTTTTTTCGCAGTTGCTCAACTAAGGTATTCTCATAAGGATTAGGTGTGTGTCGAAACTGGCTTTACATCTGTAAAAAGTTTATAATTAAAATAAAAAAATAGAATTTAAATAACTATCAAAAGACTCACTATTCAAACATAACTTTCTTATGTATATTTACAGGATGCAAAAGAAACTATTGGAAGCTCAAAAAAGAACATTGAAATAAAATAAAGAGGCTACTGTAAATAGAAAACGTGAAGGAGGTTTAAATAGTTCAAGCTGAAGAGCCCACATAATATTCCATTGTAAAAGTATAATTGAAACATAATTAGTAAATAATAAAATTTGTCAAAAATAGGCAGTTTGAAGACAACAAGAGGAAAATTTAAGCATAGAGAGAAAAATAAATAAATGCAAAATAAAATATAAATAAATAAAAATAAATAAAATATAAATAAATTAAATTTAAATAAATAAAAATAAATAAAATATAAATAAATAAAAATAAATAAAATATAAATAAATAAAAATATATATATAAATAATAAATAAATTTAAATAAATAAACATGAGCAATAAAGAATATACATTGGCTCAGTCTAAGAGTCCATTATTCAGAACAAAAATCTAGATAAATTCTTTTTGAAAGATTTTTTTTTCTTATAGAATATTGTCCACTTTTATCAGTGCTTGAATTTCTCTGTGAATACTTTAAAGCAGTGATTCTCAACCTGTGGGGCGCGCCCCCCCAGGGGGGCGTGAGCACACTAATGGGGGGGCTCAAGGATATCCAAGAGAAAATGTTATTTAAAAAAAATTGAGTAAGTGACTGAAAGGAAAGAACACACACACACAAAAAAAAAATACATTTCGACATATTTAATAATTAACTTATTAAATTAAAACAACTTACTGAATTAAAAACAAATTTAATAATTATTAGTGACTTCCTTGGGCCTGTCTTGCAGAGCAAAGTTTTTCGAAGGAGGTTTAATATTAGAAATAGACACTCTCAATTCTTTTTCTATATTTAGTTGAGATCTATATTTTGTCTTCAAAGATGCCACCTCAGAAAATCCAGTTTCACAAATGTAAGATGTTGAAAATGGTAGTAGAATGCGAAATGCCCTTGTTTTTAGTGCAGAAAATTCATCATCCACTCCTGCCCAAAATTCAAAGAGTGATTTATTTCTAAATTGTCTTTTGGTTTCGCCGCTTGCCGTGAAGTCTCTGAAGGTTTCTTTCTTTTCAATTGAGAGTCCTTCGGGAGTATTTTGAAATGGATCCCTCACCAACTTGTAACTTGATATCAGTTTGCCGTCAGCAGGAAAGTACTTTTTAAAATTCTTTGCTAGCATTGCTAAATGATTTTCAATGGTTACAAAAACAACTTTTACATATTGTTTTCAGCCTTGCAAGTTTTAATACAATCATTCAAATTTGCAAACATTGTTAAGTTTTCTTACTTTAAATTTCTGCTCCACAATTCCAATTTCTTTCAAAAAGCATTAACTTTATCACTCGTATCCAATATATGTGTATTTGCTCCTTGCAGTTGAAGATTCAAGTTGTTTAATTTCTCGAATATGTTGACCATGTAGCTCAATTTCATCACAAATAAACTATCACGAAAATTCTCAGCTTCCGGTCTGTTTTCCTCTTCTAGGAAAAAGGCGATTTCTTCTCTTAATTCATAAACACGTTGCAAAAATTTTCCTCGTGATAACCATCTTGCCTCGCAATACAATAGTAACGCTGAATGTACTGCACCTATGTCTTTACAAAGTGCGGAAAAGATTCTTGATTTCAGGGGTCTCATTTCACTATAATTTACTACTGTTACAACCTTAGTTAACACAATATTCAAACCAGGACTCATTTCTTTGGAAGCCAAAGCTTCTCTGTGGATCCTGCAAAACTTCCATGATTCTGCATAAGTCTGCTGACGTGTATATTTAATATAGTGAATTACATTTACACGAAAATATATATAGCATACACATTAAGAATAGATTCAATAGCGATAGAAGGATCGACTCGAATGAGATCGTTTGGAATTGAAATTGGCGTCATAGAACTTTCTCCTTCTCCCTATGAGAAAACATTTGTTCACATCTGCGCACGCTCCTAACTTAACTTTTAAGATGACCAGAGAAATTCCAGACAAATCGACAAATCGAAACTTCTCGCGAAACCGTGAGAATGCCCGACATGGCGGGAAGCAAGAGCAATAAAAAGGCATAGGATTTTTGTTTTTTCAATGTTGAGGATCGGTGTTGCAAAATGTCAATAAATATCCGTATTCTTGGTAATTTTCAAAATTTAAAATTAAGGTTGTAGTGTAGGTTTAGCACCAAAATACACAAAATACATTATTGTTATATATATTTTATTGTATGTGGTGGGGAAGGGGGGCGCGATGAAAACTATGATTGAAAATTGGGCCGTGAATACTAAAAGGATGAGAAATACTGCTTTAAAGAATAGCAACTAAAGTAAATTATTCTGAAATAAGATGAAAGATTGTTATTCCATCGAAGCATTTTACATTGAGATACTAACATTATACACTAGCATTTTGTCTCCATAACGCAGCCTAAGGCTGGTACCCAGGACATATATATTCACCTTGTTCCTGGATAGTTACGCTAATGGACTTGAGTACAAGGTGAACTTCAGACAAAGTTTAGTTTCGAGTCCATGTATCTCCTTTTGAGGAAACCCGAATCTTAACGAATGTAAACCTGATTGATATATGGAATTAGATAATATGTCGTATGATGTGTGGACATATAGGAACCTCAAAAGACCAAATTTGTAATAAGAGTTTAGTGGCCATTTTGTAGATATTGTTTTCACTTATATTCACAAACATTCGGACAGATAGACCTTCGCTGGACACATTTAGTTACAAATTTGATACGTATTTATAATTTAGATGCTGAATCTATGCATCATATTTTGTTTCTGTAGTTTTTGATATATTGTATTTATTGTTTTTACTTGTGTTCAAACAGTTGGACAAACAAACCTACTCTGAATGCATTTCGTTGAAAATTTGATAGGAATCTACACATGTTGTTGGTGCTGTTTATCAATCTTGGACTGGAAGCCGAAGAGATGGGGAAAGAGGTTTGCAATAGCTTATAAGGGTAACCCCCCCCCCCCCCAAGATTAGAAGTCTGACTTCATCTCATATGAAGATGACACTCCACATTCGGTAACACAACCCATTTTTACAGGGGGGGGAGGAGCTCATTCACATACTTCCCAGATACAACACAGGTAAAAATTAACCGCACCCGAACCAGGACTGAAACCTGGGATGCCCAAATAACGTCGAAGATGCGCTATTCCTAGACCAGGACGCCGGCACCAATGTAGTTTAACATCCCTAAACTTCATCTGTCTAGCGCAAAGTATATTGAAGTGTATAACTGCGTTCACAAACCGGATTCCAAAACTTGTTTTCGGAATTATTTTTTATATTTTGAAGCGGGGAGATTAGTCAAAACCTCATTTTTGTAGGAATTTTAAATGGACAATTAAATTTTTATCCCCCTCCCCCAATTTTTAAATGGAAGAAAAAGTTGTCTCTCTACAAGAGAAATATTTTTATACTTTCTCGTCTGCTTTAAAAATGCTAAATTTCTATAATAATTTTTTAAATGATTATTTTGAAAACAGCTGCTTAATATTGACAAAATTTGATTAGAAATTGCTATTTGAAAGATGCTCTTGGTTCAATTATTATTCATTCTGGGAGAGACATGTAATGAATAATGAAATGGGATAATATTCGACATGTTTGCTGTCAAAATCACAAACATAATGCTGAAGAAGTCGGTTTAGAAATCCTTCATTTTAATTCATAATGGCAGAAGGAACCTCAGTATTATATTAAAATTAATTATCTTTGAAATGTTAAGATCATGTAAGCTCTTTTCTGAAAAATATTTCATTAATTAAAAAAATTATTATGCTTTTAGCGACGACAGATAAATCTGAAGACAATTAAGACCATTTTTTTCAAAATTAATAATATTATCAGTAATAGAAGAATGGCTGTCAGGCTCTTAACAATAGCTTGGGATATAAAATATTGAATTAATAAGGCAAATAACTTCATAACATACTTCATTAAAAATATCAATAAGAAGTCACTTTGGTAACTTTAATTTTATGAATAAATATTAGAAAAAAAATTCCGTAAAAGAAATATCAGGGTGCCCCATAAGTTTCTTTCCTATAACTAATATGAAATGAAAGTACAATATTTACCGATTAAGATATTATTTAATATTTAATATAAGAACTCCTTTGCCCTATTACCTTCTCCCATCTCTCAGGAAGTCTCGTTATGCCTTCTTACCAAAACTGCTATGTTTTTCACCGAAAATAATCCTTGAGGTATGCTTTTATTTCTCTGATGGATTTAAAGCTCTTATCTCGAAGAGAATTGTTTAAGAACAGAAAGAAGTTATAATCAGGTGAAGCGAGATCTGGAAAGTATGCAGGATGCTGTAAAACATCCCAATCAAACAGTAATAACTTCTCTCTTACGACTAATGCAATATATGGACTCGCGTCATCTTGATGAGAAACAACTCCTCATCAATTCATTATTGCCATTTTTGGGGCTATTATACTTATCAATTGATCCGGTTGATGACAGTGTTTCGTAGAACTTACTGTTTTACCTTGAGGTAGTAGCTCATAGAAAATCATAGAAAATCTCCTTTGAGACTCCAGCAAATGGGCAAAAGAACTTTATTGAAATGTCGTAGAGTTCTGATACGACTGAAACCGATGACATAGACGGTTAATGGATAAGCCTACATGTTTGCATAAGCAGAGACAAATAAGAACATGCATAGAATTAAGAAAGAAGATTTTTGGACACCCTAATATTTAATAGAGTCTTGCTCCTTAATTAAATCATTATTTTTGCATTATAGTTTTATTCCTCTATTTTATTTAACTCTATTTTTCATTCAATTTTCATTAAAAAATTATTTTTTATTTAAGTGTGGTCCTTTGTTTTAGAAGACAATACTTTAAAATTGGACTTTATTTCTTCTATTACTCATTTAACATTTCATATTCTTGAAAGAATATAAATTTTTTTAAATATTGTTTTAGCTGAAAACATTCTAACTATCGAGAAATAAATAACTTGGGAAACACAAAAAATTTACTGAAAGAAATAAATTTAATATGCAAGAAGATATCTGTCTAATTTTAACACTGTATTCTGTTTTGATTTCTTTTTTATGCTCTTTTATTTGATTTTTAAATGTTTTTTAAAAAAGAATTCAGTAAATGATCTGAAGTAAGTAAATTATCGGTTACCGAGATCGGTAAAGGATCTTACAAAGGGAGGGCACTGGTTGAAATTTTTAGTTCTGGATGAAATTTTTTATAATGACATCATACATTTAGAATGCTCATTCAAGAAAATATTAAAACGCAACGGTCATTTAATTTCGAGAAAATGATCCTCAAACGTTTGGTAAAGCTTATATACTGATAACTTGGTTCCAGGCTGAATGATTCCAATGGCATGCTTGTCTAGGTAACCGTCTGTTATTCGGAAAGTTGGGGGTCGAATTTCATTGGCATTTAAAAAAAAATTCTTATTTAATAAAAAATTTACAAAAAATTTAAATTAAATTCATCCTTTTTTAAATCCAAAAATAGATATTTATTATGGAAATACATAAAAATAAAATTTAAAATTTAAAAGAAGTATAAATTAAAATTATTTGTAAATTTTAAATTAAATGAGAATTATTAAAAAAAAACTCAACAAGGGTTTTCCGAATGACAGACGGCTACTTAGAAAACCACGCCATTGGAATCATCTGGACGAGACTCAAGTTAACAGTGCATAAGATTTACCAAAAGTTTGAGATCCATTTTCTTGAAACCATTGTGTTTTAATATTTTCATGAATGAACATTCTAAATGTATAGTATCATTATACTAAACCTCATCCAAAACTCAGATTTCAATCCCGCATCTTTTCCTTGTAAGTAAATGATAATAATTCCTAATAACTTAGAGTTTTAAATTTTGTATATTTATATTTTCTGTATAACAACTCACTATTTTAATATTTTCACTTATTCGATTATATTTGAATGAATTTGTTCTTGCAGATGGAGTAACTTGAAAGAGCTTAGTTTAGTTTAGTTATATTCAAGTCCCGTTTAAAGCAACACGAGGGCTATTTTGGGACGGACCTCGTAATTTTGAACTACGGTCAGATGACGAGGACGACACCTGAACTGGCACCCCCCTCTCCACACCACGCCACACCAGCGGGAACTTGAAAGAGCAAAATAATTTGAAGACTACATGATATTGATAACTATGAACTGAAAGCTAAAAAGTAAAAAAAAATAATTAAAAAAATTCTACTTTCTTAAAAATATTTTTATATTATTGGTTAGTTTTTAGTTTGTTTTTTACTCTTCACATTGACGTTGTGCAAAGATTATGTAATTTTATTTTTTATCTAACTTAATTCATTTATGTATGAGTGATTTATGTGAATATGAG
>JAPMOQ010010076.1:52457-72596 GCA_026543055.1 Argiope trifasciata
ATTCATGCAACATTGATTTTATGTTCTTTTTCCTGAAACCATCTATCGATACCGATATACTGCGAGTTTATTCGTAGCGGCACAAAAATAACAAATAAACACAATACGAGATATTTCGGCGTCCTATAAAAGAATGTAATCTACAAATTATTTCGTAGTTGGTAGTCAACGTGTTAACTAAGGGTCGTGGGGTCTGCAAGACCGCTAGCGATATACTTTCGGTTATCCTTATTATATTTTTAGTTCAATTGAATGGATTGGCCCTGTAGCATCCAGTTTTGTGACCTTCAATACATGTGCACTTTTCAATCGATTTCAGCAAATGGGTTTTAAAATAATTCAGTTATTTCTTTAAGAGACGTCACTCAGACAGCTCCTTCCCATTAGTGTCCCATTGATAAACAAATCTTATCAGATGGCGCTAGAACTTAGACCTTGAAATATCATTTATTTTACGATCCTATTATGAAGCAGCGCTCCAGATACTTTTAAATGAAGCAGAAAGTGATTTTAGGGATAAGGACAATTGTACAGAAGAGTTTTTTGATGAAAGTTCGCATCCAACTGATTCTGATATGTATATGCTAACATAATTAATTTTTCTAGTGATAATGTATTTTTTTTTAATTTATAAAATATACTAATATACCAAGAGAGCTATATATAGAAATTATAAGTTGATTTTTATACTAGTTCTTAACATGTTTAAAATGCACTAGAAAACCTTGCTATGAAAGTCACACAAGCCGATAAAAAAAGGGCCAATTTTAGAGATTGTCATTTTTTTTTCATATAATTATTGAATTTTCCACTATATTATTTTCTATACACTTTTGTGCACTGGAAAGATAAATATGATTTAAAAATAAAAAGTAATATGTTTTTTCAAGAATACTATTGGCTTTAACATGTAATTTGAGTAGAAAATATATTTTCCACGTAATTACTTTTTCCAACGATAATATATTTTGAAAAATTTCTAAAACATATTTATATATCATAATAAATATCTGGTGAATATATTGACTGATTTTTATACTGATACATTCATTAGAAAATTTAATTTGAATGTAAAGAAAATGCAGTATCGTAAACCGTACCTCCCCAGTTAAGTTCTAAAATTTAACCCTAAAATTTTTTAGGGTCAAATTTTTGCCTATGAATTTTGAAAAAACCCCTGGAACCTATATAATTAAAACTCTGGACAACCTGAAATGTGTTCAAAGATAACCAGACAAAATCTAAAAAGGCGATTTTCATACTGAAAGTAAGTCTGAAATGTGAAGCTTCGTCAAACTCTCGAGCTCAAAATGTTTGACAATTACAAACAAATATTTTTTGGTTTACTAGGTATGTCAGAAAGTAAAAACAAATGCAGAGCATACATCAGCAATCAGATACTCCGAATGAGGAAATTGGGATTATCACCGGTGGGTAAAATACACGCAATGTGTTGAAAGGGGAAATGTTTATGCATGAATGATTTCTCATTTCGCATAAAGAAGCAGGACAACGAAAATGTCGTCAAAGTCGTTCAAACTGATTTTTCTTTTAAGAGTGAGACATGAGTTTTCATTGCTGAAAACCTCGTGGGATAAAAAAAAGTTGCTTTTGCCTTTAGGGAGAACATGCAGATTAAGAAGTATTGAGTGCAATGAAATTTGCATATAGAGAGTCATTCATTAAGTTAACACATCATAAAACACAATAGAAAAGAACCAGGGCGTTAAATTTTTCACGGCATTCTTATTAAAATGTATTTTTTGCAATATGAGATGAAGAAACAGCACACTTGCATTGGAAAATTAAAAATCAACACGAAAACAATGTAGTTTTTTGTGGCAAATCTATTTGAGGAAAAAGTTTTATATTGTAAAACTGGTACAGCACTGACATTTTTTTCTCCATTTCAAAATTCCACTTCGGGCAGTTTATTATTTTTTATTACATATAAATAAATTTAAACATTGCAGTCGATTTTTTTCTCTCTCTGGTACTTCTAAAAAGCACTTTACTTAGGGCATACGTAATTTAATACGATGGAAAAATTGCTTTTAACTTCGCGTCCCCTTTTAAACCTTTTCCAACTAAATGACTTTGAAAGCTCTGCAAATTCATTTATTCTTTTTTACTATGCGCTCTTTGTACAAATTGTAACTTTTTTTATTCATTACCTATCGAGTGTGAAATAATTTTAGAACACTTCAGGCATGTAGAGAAAGCACTGACTTATCCTTTTGATATAGTCTTCTTTTGAGAAATATTTGAATAAAACTTAATTTCCGATTGAACTAAAAAAGAAAATTAAAGCGAAAATTATTCAAAGCCTATTTAAAACGTTAATATTAATTAAGTTCTAGTTACTGATTTAAACTGGTCTCTATTTGTCATTAGGATATTAGCAAGCAGCATCACATTTGCGGAATATGCCAACTTGCGGTGTTGCAATATTCTGGCTTTCAATACATTGTTATGGAACTTCAATTCCACCACAAAGTCTGTAAATTCACCGGGTTCGATTGTAGTGGGTGCACGGTGTGGAAATAAATTGCAATTCACAGACCCCAAGAATGACAATAACTTTTATTTAAACCCAAAGACACTAATACAAAGATGACGAATACATAGACGACAAATATATACAGGCGAGACGGGCCCAGGCAACACACAACGGCGCACTACAGCAAACAGTAGCCCACAAGTAGTAGTCGACCAAAGCGGCCAAACAGAATTCAATAGGAAAGGGGATCTTATTAGCTTCACCGTGCGGTTTCTTCAAACGGCTATAATTCTCTTCTATTTGATCGCTTTAGTTGCCTCAAACTGCTGACACATTACTACAGGATTGGCTGCTTCACACAGGAATCGATGCTGCTTCTACATAAATGTCAGGACTCAGCACGCAACTCTGTTCAGCAAACGCTTGAGCTCCTCACGACGCTGAACAATTCCAACGTTGCCTCATTATCCTGTCAAAGAATCATTTCACGGCTCCAATTCCAACTGATTGAAACTTGAGACTATCGACCTTTTATAGTTCCTGGGAGGCTGTCCAAGAAGGCTCTGGGCCAATAAGCATATTGTCTGAACTAATAAAATTCTCAAAATTTCCAGTAATAACTAATTTGTCACTAAATGGTCATCACGTATGTCATTAAGCTTTAGTATTATTGGCTCGTTAACCGAGTAGCATCTAATACATAGTATTGTAAATCGGTCTTTCTGGTGTTAGAATAGCCATCCTGGGAAATTACCATTATATATTTGTAACAATATCATAAAATATGAGTATTTTATATTATAAATATAGATTTATCATTAAATATAAACCAAAATGTATACTCAGCTGAATTTATTTCTTTCAAGGACCTCAAATTTCTTGCATTTGTATTCAATATACCCATTTTTCTGTAAATTCACCAAACTGACGAGCTCCTTATATTGAAATGTTTTGTCCTGAAAAGAACAGTAATACTTTTATGGACTTGATAATTATTAAAATTTGGAATTCTTATTCATAATCTGACGTAAGTGCACAATCTAAAGATATGTAAGTAGATATATTATTCATTTTGTTATTACTTATCCCCCTTCGATTGAACTCCAATTCAAACGATCAGGGAAAAAGGAATACAAGGCTTTTAAGGGGAAAGGACCCCTGAGCAACCGAGGCAGAAGGCTGACTTTTATCGCATATGATGATGACTCGCATACCTTTGCACAGCATGTTTTACAGGGAGGGACTTTTTCCAACACCTCACAGATAGAATACAAGGTAAAGAGCAAGCATGCCCGGATCAGGACTCGAACCAACGCCCAACTCATGAGGAAAACGTGCTACTCCTAGGCCAGGGCGCCGCATATCCATGCATAAGTAGAACTAATTGGTGCATAATAAACAGGATAGGCAAGTAATTTCTTGAAATCGATAGAGTTTGTTGTCTTATTTCCTAGTTCCATTGTAATTTGTATTGTTATAGCAATTGCATAACGTTTAAAGTAAAGAACAAATCTAATTTGCTAATATTTTTAGATAAAAGCAAAAAATACCCAAAACTTCAATTTCCTTTACACGATTGGGATTTATAGGTTTTAATGAATGCAGATCCACAACCAATCTCAATGCATGTGGTGTTAAATATGATCGAAACTTTGAAGTAGCTGAGAAACAATGCAAATTAATATTAGAATTTTTAAAAACTATTAATGTTTTATAATAAACATATTGGGTGATGAATAAAACATTTAAAAATTTCTAATTATCAAGCATATTCAGAAATCAAATTTCGGATTATTACATTGTACTCATCAATTTATAAAATTTTGAAGCTGATAGGAGTTTTAATATTTAGTTTTAAACTAGGGAATGAAAAATGTTTATAGAATTAATTTTATAAGATCATTTATAAAACACAAATTCTTATTTTTAATCTGTGAAAATCAGATTTATGAGGGAAAAAAATGACCACTTTATTTCCATGGTTTCATTTTTTGCTGTAATTCTATTATTAAAATATTTTTGTAATTTGAATAATTGCATAAATATTTATATCCACAGTTAGAATTCTGACTATTTTCATTTTCCAAGATCTGATTAATTTTTTATATGCTTCATAATTTAAAAATTATAATAAAGCAAAATTGAAACTCACATAACCCAATTTGCAGATACCATGCTAGCTTTAAAGCACTATCATATTAATAAACTATAAAGCATATGAAGTTTCAAAGAACTTTTTAAGTAGCTCTAGCTTTAAAAATACAAACGTGCTATGATTTAAAATTCCTTTTAGAACGAATAAACAAAGACTTTATATTTTTATGAAGAATCCAGACAGAAAATGCATTAATCCTCAAAAATTACGACTTCGAAATTTCAACACACTTTCTGAATTCTAACCATCATAACATTAAAAAATCGTCTGAACTGGCATTAAAATTTGATTCGAAGTGTTAATGCCAATTTTGTTGATTATAATTTGGAAGAAATTAGTTTTCTTCGAAAAGAATACTTTCTATATATACGTGAACCCAATAATAAGAA
Source organism: Argiope trifasciata (assembly GCA_026543055.1). Classification (NCBI taxonomy): domain Eukaryota; kingdom Metazoa; phylum Arthropoda; class Arachnida; order Araneae; family Araneidae; genus Argiope; species Argiope trifasciata. Next base: position 57,502 of record JAPMOQ010010076.1, read on the forward strand.
GTGTGGCGTGGATGGAATCTAGTAAATATATTTATTATCAAAATGGAAGAGTTATATTAAATTTGACATACTTCTACTATTTAAAGTTATTCAGTATATATTCGAGTATAGTGAGCTTGATAACTCAAAAATGTATCGACTTAGATAAAAATCATATACCATTATGTGGCAAAATTTTAGATTTTTATTAATTTTAATCCATTAAATTGAAAGAAGGGTCATTATTTTTATGAACCATCGGCAACTTGGCGATTGGAGACCTTGACAATCGTAGTGTGATCTGAAAATCAACAAAAAGTTCATTATTTTGGCATTCCTGGGGGGGAAAATTGCTAAATAATTATCAGAAAATATCCAAATGACCTCTAGAAATGAAAACATTTCATATGTTACATTTTTAAAGTGAATTAAATAATAATTTCGACTACTAAAAATAAATAAGAGAAATGACAGGCAAAAATAAACAATGAAAATTGAAACTAATAACAGATTGTAATTTAAACCACATATAGCGTGATTCTTCACATCTTTTTTTACTATGTTATTCTTGTCTTTAATCTCCCAATTCATCACAATATTGAATTATTTACATCAGATAACTTCATTAAAATAGACAAAGCAATGAATCATGGAAACAAACAACTGCTTCCATGAATGTAATAAATTATTACTTCAATAATTCTTTTCAAAATAGACAAAACAATAACTTCTGGAAGCAACTGTTTGCATGTGTGTAATAAATTATTACTGAGATATTTTCATTAAAGTAGACAAAACAATAACTTATGAAAACAAATAACTGTTCCCATGAATGTAATAAATTATTACTCTAATAACTTTCTTTAAATTGGACAAAAAAACTTCTGGAAACAAATAAGTTTCCATGAGTGTAATACATTATAACTGGGATATCTTCATTAAAATAAGTAAAACAATAACTCGTGTAAACAAATAACTGTTTCCATAAGTGTAATAAATTATTACTCAGATAACTTTTATTAAAATAGATAAAATAATGTGGAAATAAATAACTACATCCCTGAGTGTAATAAAACTGATTACAAATGAGTACAAATAGCATCTGTATCTTTTGGCACAAACCTAAGTCCTAATGGTGCATCCATGTTTCACATTCATCAAACTCGCTTTATTGCTTATATTAAATACCAAAAGTCGTAAAAAACGATATATTTACATTATCTAACTATAACAGAAATGGTTGCCAGGACTTTTATTTGTCAGAGGTGAACGTACTGAAACAAAACATTATATTTTCCCCCTATATTCTTTTCAGCAGAAATTTTATTGTCCTTATTGAATGACTTACAATTACTTTCTATTTTTCCATCTGCTTGCTCTCAGATGCGGAAGAAACTAACCACAATATATTCCGAAAACTAAATCTATTTCCGATCGCGTATTTATTATTTATGGGAAACAATCCCGCATATCTATGCAAAACGACGAAACACATTTGGTTTCATGTTACTAAAATCCCATTCTTTTCAGCAGCAATTTTTAGCAGTGGCGTATTTCTTGGATGTGCTTTACTTTTAAGAGATTCCCTCCCTCCCACCCCCTCCTATACTTCCCTTTATTCGAAAATCGAATTTCGGATCTCTCATACCCTTTACCTATTCCAAGAGCTTTTAAGGTAACGAAGAATTTAAACGGCCTCGCTCTCCGGAAAAAGGGTTTAAGAGTTTACAAAGATATTCGAGCAGGAAACTGGATAAGGTCCCACGGTTTTCCGGCTTGAGATTTGGGGAAACAATACTTTATGATTTGTATTCAAGACTACAAGGAAGAGTTTTGGGGAGTTTATTTCATAAAATGGACTCATTTTGAGTAGAAATGCCCTAAATAAACTTTTTAAAAACTGATGAGTCAAAATATTGCTTTTGTTCTGCAGTGCCACGAGCGTGAGGTGAAATTACTCTATATGTGTTAGAATATAAGACTTAAAATTTTCTAGCATCTCCTGAAATTACGTGGATTGTGCAAAAAATCATATGAATTCATAATCATTTTAAAATCTACCGATAGTGAATGAGGATACATAATTGACTGAACCCTTATTCTAATGTTTTATTAATTTAAAAATAAATTATTTTTGCAGTCTATTAACATAATTACACGTGAAAGTCAATACAATTCTTAAATAAGTTCCCCAGATTCGTAACGAGTTACTTCAGCTTCCCAGCATATGATCCTGCTGTACTCAAGTCTCGGAAACGATTTAAGGCTGCTGCAGATCTACTTTCCTTCAGTCAAAAGACTGAGAATTCATTAACTCTGTTATCTGTTTGATGAATTAAAATATCTGAATTATTCCTGTTTTGGCCTTAGATGCCTAAGATGAGCCACACGCGGGAAGTTTTCTGGAATTTTACAAAAATATATCATTTAAATAGCTAAGTCAGTCTCCATAAAAAAGTCATGTATAACGTATTTCCATTAAAGTTCTATTTACCCCATAAATAATCCAAATATCACTTAATATTAATAATTATACAAACGAAAAATTCTAATCTAACAGTTATACTAAATTCCATGATGTTAGATCTTTATACTCTAGTCCATATTAATTCAATTAAATTTACAAATTAAAGTACCTATTCCAAATTATGATATGGAGATGCTCGTGACAATTTTATCTCACCGTGGAACTCCGAAATATCACTATGTTTCTGCTGTATAATCCTTGAATTAGAGCATGAGCATCGCTTGCTCATACAAAGGAGCTGAAAGAAATGGTTTGGCATGCGGGTGACTATGAGTTCTTAATATATCATATATGAAAAAAGTATATATTAGCCATCTGTAGGTTGTCGAAAAAAACAATAAATTACCAAGTAGAGATTTTCTTTTTAAACTCATTGTGTAATAGCATATTGAATATATTCAAAGTGATAAGATGGTGGTTTCTGCGAATATGTCTTCTGTGACAGAGAAGTTCAACCCCGAGATCAAACTAAATGTCTACGAGCTGAGTCTTTTTTTAAAGATATTCTTACGTTCGAGGTTTAACAGTGGCTGTCCAAATAGGTGACAAAAGAAAATTGTATAATAGGAGCCGAGAATAATTCTAGACTTCATGAAATTTGTAAGTTAATTTGGAATCTAGGCCCCGTCAGACCCTCATGTATTCTCTGTATACTAAATCATAATACCAAGCGTTTTCGAAACGTCGATTTTTCAAAATATTCTTAAGTTAACAGTAATTTTCTAAATAAGTGGCATAGTAAAATTGGATAGTGGTAAAACCAAAAATTCTAGAGATTGTGAACTTTGCAAATTGTAGGAAGAGTCTTTTTAACGGACGGTACTAAGAAACATCTGTAGCTTGAGCTATCAGCCGAAAAGTCACCAAATTTTGTACGGGAACTATTAACAAAATAAAAAAAAAGAAAGAAATCCTCAAAAAAATTTAGTTCGAAAAGTTGTCTCTAGGGGAAAATGTGGCGCCTTTGATCTAAATTTTAAATTTATCTGCAATTTAAAATTTTTAAAAGCTACAAGCTACAGAAGTCTATAAGTACAGTCAGTTAAGATAAAACATCTTTAAATTGGATGCTTGAAAGCTTTAAAACTAAGCAATTTACTGGGGGGGGGTTACTTTTTTAATTTTCAGTGAAACTTCGCATTTCATTCTTTTTTCTCAACAATTTACAACATTTTGTAATTGACTTTTAGACTTTTGTATCTTCTCTGTTTTTTAGATGGGAGAAAGAAACAAAAATCTAGTTTTCCTAATATAGTAAGATGTAAAATTCACTTTAAATTTCTAAAATTCTTTCAACTTTAAAAATATAAATATATAATTCATTTTAGTTTGTAATGTATTGATTTATAGTCTTTACAATTTTAAATTGCCCTTTCCACTGTTTTAAATAAATGAAAAGTAGCATTGGAAAAATTAAGTGAATTATTCGATTTCAGGATGAAAGCAAATTCCAGTGATGGAGCAAGGGTTCAATAGGGAACGGTGCCTCGGTCGATGGCAAGTAATTGCCCCGATGGAAGAACAACACACCGCTAAATTGTTGTCTTTTACTGCGCATGCATTTGTAGAATTTGGCGAATTTTTTGGCTTGAGGAATTAATCATTTATCATAGATTAATTCCGACATTTTTTGCTCTTTTTGAGACGTGATTGTTTATTTTTTCCCTTTTTCCCATTTTATATGCCCTTTCTTTTCTATACTTTTACAAATTTAGATATGTTGATATTTTATTTTTATTTTATCATGTTTATTTGTGTAGATATCTACTAATCTAATATGATACGCATTGAAAAAAATAAATCCAGGAATGTCAAAACTGCAATTTATAGCCAGGAATGGGATGCCTGATTCTCGCTTATGAAATTGTGACAAACCTAAATCAGTCCCTTTCTGTGCATGCGCTACGTACTGGCTGTCTTATAACTGGCCTGGTTTAACCATGGTCGTCGAGTCGAGATCTTTCGACGGCCACGGTTAAACCCCGGCGTTATGATGACAAAGGAAAAAAAAGAAGTTCGTTATTTTTTAGAAGAAGTGTTTTTAACGGCCATTCGTTTTATATTTAAAAAAATCTAATTAAGCATTTATTTTTTAAACATACTATTATTATTATTATTTAGAATTTATTTTAAAAACATATTGAGTTAGTTTTTAATGCTCTATTTTCCGAATTTCTAAGTTAACCATTAACCACAAGATAAAGGAATTTTTGTAGTGCCAATTTTTAATATTTTCAACTTTCTAAAGGTAAGAAAAAATATTTAAGGCAAGGTAAAAGTAAAGAATTGAAGAAAGAAAAACATGGCTGTATATCATTGGTTTCACCCTGAAACACAGATTTCTGGAAAATAAAATTATCTAATATTTTTTCCTTTAAATATTTATAATTATCTTCTTGTCCTTGCTTTACTTTATTTATAATTAGCATTGCCTTTCTTACAAATATACTTTTTTGAAATGCATTAGTAATACTCTAATCAAATCATGCAATCAATTTTGAATATATAATTAAATAACAATAAATTGTACAAAATTGATTTTGCTCGTTTTGCATTGTTGCTAGATGAAAGTGATGAATATATTTTGTGGTGGAAATACTGTGGTGTCATTGAATATATCACTCGTACGTCCGTTGTGTCGATTGGACATAAAGTCTGTTTAGTTTGTTCTCCTTTCCATATTTTAGCAGGAATTTGAAACTTTTTCTTGAATTTTATTCATATATCATGGTAATTACACAGGAACAGTTTTGTGGTTCTAGGTTAATTAGGCAAGATTGTACAAATATACCTAAACGTTCGCTGTTGCTGTTTAGACACCAAGGTAATTTATCATTATAAATTGCTGTTCCTCAACAAATGAATGCTCACTAAGAAAAAAAAAATCTTTAAGTACTATCGCACATTTGTTTCAAATTGAATGCTTGCGTTATTGGGTTCACAGCAGAAATGAATCAATTATTCTAAAACTGTAGTGTCGTAAATGTTTCGTTGTGCAACATTCCCCTATCTACTCATAAAAATTTTTCATTCGATTTTCGATTCTCGTGCAGAGAGAGCATGGTTCCTAGAAACGGTCTGAGTCCTGATGAAATTGCTAATTTATTGAGAGAGAATAGAGTGGTAAGGGGCTATCTTATTTTAATTTAGATTCCGATGAAGACGTAAGATTGATTGCATGAACAGTGACTACGAAGAACCCGAAGAATTAATTTGTTTTTTTACTGTTTTTTATGATATAATGGGTCGTTACTTGATATAATATTGAAAAATGTTTAAACTAAATCCTACCGAACAATAGTCCTACAATTATTTTATATATTTTACATCGCTATGTCAAAACGATACCTTCTTCTTCTTGCATACAGCTGACCACCAAGCCACCACTGAACGTAGCAGTATCGACAGGATTTGTTGTGGTCGACTGCTGAATAAGTATTGTCCAACCTTACATTGACCGAACAATCAAACTAGCATTCCTTTCGTGTTAGTAAATAGCTGTCTTTCTCCCCATCTGTACTATCTTAAACATTTGGAATGAAACTATCCATCTTTAACATCATATCCTTGTCGATACGACATCGGTAGACGTTCAAGGGTAATCGAAATCCCAGTGTTATAAAATATGTAATGACTCAACAAATTTTAATTCATTTTCTTTTAATCTTTTCCGCAATAAGCTAATCCGTAAACCCGTTTGACTGTTCACGACGCATTCTTTAGTTTGGTATCACAGCGATTATTTTACATTTTCCAGTTTAATTGGAAATGGCGTCGAATGACGGCGCTGCATTCTTTCTCTTCCAGCTGCGCGTTATCTGGCAGTTGCGTTTCATTACTCACGAGATAACAATATTCCCTACCACATCTGCTCACTTCCACTGCTGGCAGACGGAACCGAATGCGAGTCTGATTCAGGGGAAGAGCGGGAAAAAAACCATCTCCCACAAAAACTCGCCATGAAATATGAACTCGGGATAAAAAGCTTCGCTTCACCACAGCAAGGAAATAAATGCATTAGAGATGCTTTCAAGGAAAAGAAAAACTGCTATCGCCTTTTTGCTCCGGAATAAATGCCCGAAAGCAGCATTCGTTTTTACGGACGGTCTTACTTTATTCCCTTTATTTTTTTCTTTTTATTTATTTATTTATTATTCGATTCGAAGCCCGCCTACCCCCTTTCTTTCTCTCTCTCTCACTGTTTCTTCAGAAATATCCACTTCGAAGCGTGAGTTGAAAGTATTGTCTGGCAATTCGACAGATTCCGATTCGGAGCTTCGCCATTTTCTTTTTCTTTTCTGTTTTATATCTTTTGTGAAAGGGTGAAAAAAAATGGCGCTTATTATTCGTTTTCAACTTAGTTCTTTTGGCGGGAAAAAAAGAGAAGTTGCGAAAGGAAAGGTGTAATTTTATGATAGAACTCCACTTATGCGGTTTATTCTTTTTTTAAAAAATATTTATGGAAAAGACTGTGCACCTGAATGGTTACCTATGCTCTTTAAGGTTATGCCATTTATTTTTGTCAAGTGTGTTACTTGAGTTTCCGTTTTAAACTCCATAAAGCTTATAAGATTTTTTCAGTTTCCCGCCTTTAAGTCGTAGTAATATTTAAGCTAACTTTTGCAAATAAAAAATAAATATTTATTTGGTTGATCCGTAGTTTTCTAGCGTTTCTTTTATGGGCTATATTTTAGTAAAAATTTCAATATTTTATAAATGAAATGAAAGAAAATATTGCCGGCGTCCTCGCATATGGGTAACTCGTGATCTGGACACCTCTGGTTCGAGCTCCGGTTTAGGCATGGTTATTCTGTGTTCTATCTGAGAGATGTATGAATGTGCCCCCCTGTAAAAAGGAGTTGTACAAACGAGTGTGTGTGTCATCTTCATATGAGCTAGAAGTCAGACTTCTGCCCTCTGGGTGCTCAGGGGTGTATACCCTCAGAAGCTACTGCATCCCCTTTCCGTGGAAACACGGACACGACATCATCATCAATGGGAAATATTCTTGTAGGTTATAAAAATGCATGTCAATAATCATATACATATTCGTTATATTATTCTGTACCACTTTGAGAAAGGATGGAAAGCAGTGCTGTTATTTTGCGTTCTCAACGACTGACAGTGAGGGTAGAATAACCGAAAATCGACGAAATGAATGATTTGTCAGTTTCAAATGTGGCGACACTAACTTGAAAAATAAGCTAGGAAGAGGGCGAACAACGAATTCGAAGTAAATGAACTTTTAGCAGCTGTGAAAGGAGACTAAAGCTTGACAACTAGCATGCTGACCAACAATTTCAATGTAAACCATTCAACCATCATTCGGTTATTGAATTAGTTAGTGAATATACTCTGGGTTAATCCTTTTAAAATGTCACTATTGAATTTTTTATTGTTCCTTTTTCATAATAAATAGTGTTTAAGAAATCCTGATGATATAGTCAAAAATAATTATGATTTGATTAAAATAATTATGATTGATAATTATGTACTAACCCAATACTTCGTGTACGAAGAGTATGAAAAATAATGTATTCGTTAAAAAAAATTCGAACTTCAGATTTTGATGAATTTACACGTTTTTGATCTCATCTTAGAGAGGGAAATAACATTTCAAATCCATTTTGAAATGAGAAGTATAAACACTGACTTGACAAATCTTGTAGAATGAAGAACATTTTTGATTTTCTTTAGAGTATTTATGACGATAGTCAAGTTTGTTACATGTTAATGAAGACAAAATTTAAAAATTATGTGGAATTCTGTCTTTGCACATAGAGCTTGAAGACAAAAGTGGATGAAAAAAATTGGCAATATTCACATCTTGGTAATGCTATGAATTTCCACAATATGGTTCGTTTCGGTGTAAATTTTATCTCGCACTGAAAAAAAACTATGATGTATTTTGGACAAACACATTATTTGGTTTACCGTTTTTCTTTCTCTTTCATCTCTTTTTGTCTACAATTTCATATCGTTCTACATTTATGAATTAAGCAGGTTCGAAACATACTTTTTCCTCTTATTGTCGCCATATATGTAAGAACATACATGACGGGGGTGGAAATGAGGATGAGAAGTGTCCTTCATGATGGTTGGTTCTCGCCATCCTGGGAAGATGCAAGAAAAGGTAGGGATCCAAATCCTTCCATCGTCGATGGGGCGTACTTCCTTATGGAAGGGCTGTACCTAGGTTAGTGATGGTCCTTAGGATTCAACCACAGTTTCCACCATTGTTGCTATAGCGGCGGTCGGGTCATTCAGTATTTATTCCCGAGTACCTTAGAACGAGACGGTTTATTTATTTTAACTTCTCGTTGTAAAGCAACACTAGGGCTATTTTGGGACGAACTTCGTAATTTTAAATTGCAGTCAGATGAAGAGGACGACACTTTAGCTCACATCCCCATCTTTCAAACTTTCACACTACACCAGTATGACAACCGGGTCACGAACGAACCTTAAACTTTTCGGCTCCGAAGCGGAATTAGTTTAGTTATATTAACATTCCTTTGTAAAGCAACACTAGGGCTGTTTTGGAAAGGATCCCGTCATTTGAAACACGGTTTGATGATGAGGACGACACCTGAACAGGCACCCCCCTCTCCACACCAGAGGGAGGACGTTTGGCCTGACAGCTTTAGCGTCAAAGAGACCACCTCACATGGCGTTTCTTCGGTGGAATCGAGTCTCGAACCTGAAACCCTCCAGTTACGAAGCCGAGAGCTTACCACCAAACCACCGTGACCCCTAGGACAGGACGGAGATTCAGTAATATTTCTTACATGTATGAATATTATCCCAGGGGGGAGAACAAAAAACATGTAAATTACAAAACGCAAATGCAAGTAACAAAAAAAAAGTTAACCGCAGTCAGAGGGGAGAATTAGAACTAAAAATCAGCTAGCCTTAATTCTCCGAATTTTCACACCACCTCAGTTGTAAGACTTTTAGGCCGTACTTCAACTACTTTTATACAATGGTACTTCAATTAATCGAATTTGGAATCTTCCAACCTCAAGCCCCATCAGTCTTAACTCTTAGCACTCCGATCTCTCCTCTTATGCATCATTCAAGGCAGTAAATCATTTTGGCATTTTACTTCATTATTTTCTTAAATTTAACTGGTAAAAATAAGCAGATAAATTTTCCAGAAAAATTTTTAAAAAATCATATATATTAATTTTTTGGTACAATAAAGAGTTCTTATCATTCTGCAAATATATATACATCGAATTACTATTGGGAGCTTTAAGGCTTAAATTCATAATTAAATCGGCATCATAACCTTGCAACTATGATCACTACAGTTACTAATAAGATGTGTGAGTGTGAGAGTTTATTCACCGATATAACTTCATGCTACTTTATAACACAATATTCCTGAGATAGGTTTTACAGAATTAAATACAAAGATAAACCGACAAATTTATATGGACTCATGAAGATTAAAAACATTGAGATGTACCAATATATGAAAGTCTCCCACAATTGCAGTACTTTTTCTTTGTAGGCTTCAAGGACAACGAAGTAAACACTTCTCTAGTCTGGATTCTTTTTCATTTTTACCAGCGCCGGGAAGTTCAACAGCCAGGGTGTCTTCCTTCCTTTTGCAACATCAGATCAGAGATCCATCTACTCAATTTCGCCCATCTTCGGCCTGCATAAAACGTATATTGACAGTTCGGATCTCTGAATAAGAGTCGAATAGAATTCTGGCAATACAAATTCCTCTATCAAGTGTGTGTGTGTGTGTGTGTGTGTGTGTGTGTGTGTGTGTGTGTGTGAAGATTCGTCAAAATCTTCACTTTTCTTGAATTTATTCATTGACGATCACAAAATTTTCTCTTATATGTATAGACTAGGAAAAAAAACTGCACCAAAGTTCTTTTTCTCCCCTACTAAATATGATACGTTAATTAAATTTTTTAAAAAAAGTTGGAATTGGATCAGATAGTTAGAAAATATTTTAAAATCAAGTCAATATGGGCTGAATTAAAATAAAACTTAATTAGTTCTTAATTTAGTTTTAAAATATCATTAATTGTGTGTGTGTGTTATTATCTCAAAATCTCATGAATTTTTGACATAAAACGCATGAAATCTATGCAAAATAGTCATAAATTATAAGAAAAAATCATTTTGAGTGAGATAAATAATACTTGCTTCAGAAAACATTTCCACTATGCACACATGGCTAAAATCTTCTTTGATCTCATTATAATCATGTGATTAGTGAAAACAATTTGAGGAGCCTCGTGTACTAATGGTAAAATTTCATCTACGAGACTGAGGATTCTAGGTTCGGGACCAGATTCCACCTTAAAAACTAGTGTAACGTGTCTGATGCGCTTTAAATCCAACAGGGCTAAGTGTTGGCCTACAAGTGTGATGTTGAAGTTTGGATGGGAGTGTCATCATCGTCATCTGACAGAGTTTCGAAATTATGAGGTCCGTCCTAAAATAACCCTAATGTTGCTTTTAAATGGGACGTTTCTTAGTATAACTAAACCAAACTAAACTAGTGAAAACAATTGTTGGTACACAGAATTTTGTGTAGCAAATACTTCATATGTGGCGAACGATGGAGAGCTCCAATGATTCAAATCTTGAAGTACACTGATGGAAAAAAAATCCAATCACTAAGAATATATTATTGTACAGTAATGAAATTTTAGGAATACATTTGTCTAGGTAACATATTTAATTGATTAAAGTTTCAAGATCACAGGTAGAGCCATTGGCGAGAAGAGCCATTTCAAATGTGAAATGTTGGTACATTAGTAATCGGTGTAACCGCCAGAATTTTGAATGCAGGCATGCAAACGTGCAGGCTTTTTGTCGTACAGGTGTCAGATATCAGTTTGTGGGATGGAGTTCCAAGCCTGTTGCACTTGGGCGGTCAATGCAGGGACGGTTAATGCTGGTTGTGGATGACGCTGGAGTTGTCGTCCAATGATGTCTCATACGTGTTCGATTGGAGAAAGATCTGGTGATCTAGCAAACAAGGCAATATGTCGACACTCTGTAGAGCATGTTGGGTTACAACAGCGGTATGAGGGCGAGCGTTATCCTGTTGGAAAACACCCCCTTGAATGCTGTTCATGAATGGCAGCACAACAGGTTGTATCACTAGACTGACGTACAAATTTGCAGTCAGGGTACGTGAGATAACCACAAGAGTGCACCTGCTGTCATACGAAATTGCTCCCCAAACCATAACTCCAGGAGTAGCCCTGTGTGTCTAGGCCACAGACAGGTCACTAGCAGGAGTTCACCTGGCCTCCTTCTAACCAACAAACGGCTATCACAGCGACCAAGGCAGAACCGACTTTTCATCAGAAAACACAACAGATTTCCACTCCGTCCTCTAATGAGCTCTAGCTTGACACCACTCACGTCACAAACGGCAGTGGTTTGGAGTCAGTGGAATGCTCTGAACAGGGCGTCTGGCTCGGGGCTGTCCTTGAAGTAACCGATTTGTAACAGTTCGTTGTGTCACTGTGGTGCCAACTGCAACTTGAATTTCAGCTGCAGACGCAGTACGATTAGCCACAACCATACGCCGAATACGACGGTCTTCCCTCTCAGTAGTACCACTTGGCCGCCCGGAACCTGGTCTTCTTGAGGCAGTACTTTCCCTTGACCACTGCCACCAATACCCATGCACAGTCGATTCATTCCTGTCAAATCTTTCAGCAATATCGCGGAAAGAAAACCCACCTTCTCGTAGCCCTACAACACGACCTCGTTCAAACTCAGTGAGCTGTTGATAATAGCTTCTTCGTCTTCTCAGAGGCATCCTTGACTAACATTAACCCACTACGTCAAATCTCAACTGTAAATAACGATCACGAACCTTACAGCGCTTATTTAAAGCAAACCTCATTTGCATGTTCATAGTGTCGCTACTAGCGCCACACTTACGCGCGTTGCTCGAAATTTCAATCGACGTCATCTTTCAGATGTATAAACACACCTACCAAATTTCGTTTATCTAGCACAGCTCCTTCCTAGTGTTGGGATTTTTTTTCCATCAGTGTATAAGACATGGATCCATATTACATCCTCTTACGAACGACTGGAATATAGCGTATCTCCTTTTCTTCACTGGACACGGACCATTCGCAACATACCTACACAGATTACATCTGGCCAACTCTCCTTGCTGTAACTGTATGGAGATAGGATCCCTAATTCACTATGCCACCGAATGCTTACTGACTCTCTCAAGGCACCTGAGAAAGCCAGAACCACTTCTTGAGAAAGAATGGTACAGGAGAGTTGCATTGAATACCTTTTCACGCAGCAAGATCCATTCCATAGTAAACTATATTCACAAATACCAAGACATCTTCAGGACTATACAATAGCTGAGACCCAATTACCAATCAAAATCAGCCAAAATTATAACTTCAATTGTCCCTTAAAATTGCAGTTCTCAAGAAGGAAAACAAAACCACAGGACCCAGACGGACGATACAGATTTGACTCTACAGTGATTGTTTATTTGTTGACACATGTGAAGCAGATGCTCTCAATGTAATTTATCAATCTTTTCTTTTTAGTTAGTATTCTCATTTCTCTGTATGTTTAACCCATAGTCAGCATTTGTTAGTGTTATTGTTCCCTGCATCTAATTATTACTTCATCAAAAATTGAATACAGTCGCGTAGAATTTGACACCAATGGGTTTCTCTCTGAAGATACCTGGATGGTTTGTCATCATCTCCTTTCTTTATTGTTTTTATTTATTTCTTCCTTTTTTTTTTCTTCTTTCCTTCTATTCTGCGCCCTTCCAACCGGTTAGATAACTTAGTGTTATAGGCAAGGGGGGTTCAGGATGGCGTTATGTTATATGTACAACTTTAAACACGACTTAACTGCAGAGAGCATTCAATATTTGCACTATGTCACATCTAAAGGGTTTCTGGTTATATCCAGAATTCTTAATTTCATTATAGAATAAAAGTTTTATCATCGCTCAACTTAATTTTTAGTCGCACCTGAATTTTGAAAAATTACATTTTATGTGTTACGTTAGATTTTTTATTATTTTTTTATTTGTTGCAAGCTTTTGTTATTGTTCTTCGAAGAGTTAAAAGGCATCATGTGTGTAATCATTTGAACCCTATTAAATTCATTAATCATCTCATTAATAAAACCATTTGAATTCAGAATATTGAAATATCCGAATTTCACTTTCAAAGAAAAGAAATACCCCTTACCCATCCCTTACTCTCAATATGTCCAGTGATGAGTCCTATCCATTAGGGTCTGGTGTACAAAAAAAACATCAGTTTAACTTAAGCTTAATAAACATATATATGTGTTCTAACATCTTTAAGAGTTCTCAGAAACCTGTCTGCCCCCAAAACTAATCTGAAAAAGCTATTTAACGAATTGAGCACATACTTCGATTACAATTACGTACGTTTAACGAAAAGGGGAAGGATTTTGTATTGGTATCCAGATGTTTCGGCTGTTCACCGTTATTTCGTATAGCGGGCATTTGGGGTCTGTCTTTATTGAGGGAGAGTGACTGTCAATGATGATTTTACGTAGTAACCATCAATAGAAAAATTGGCACTTGTCCGGTATTAGGGCCGAAATGTCGCCAATGTGAATCAAACGTGAGCCAAGTCATCAAACGAAGCGAATGACAAAACAAGCTGAATTTTGCCGAAATTATACATTACTTGGCGAATTCTCACTGCTCCTGGCTAACAAAAAAGTACCGAAAATGTACTTGTTGTATACAAATGTGATTAATTTACAATGTAATAATTACAGAGAAAAAAATGTGTTTAACAGCTAAAATAAATATCTGAAAAAAAAGTAATAAAAAATAATATAAAAATGGAATCAGTTATTCGTAAAGTAAACAAAGATAAGTAAAAAAATATATATTCTAAAAAATCAAAAAATAAAGTTACGCAAGCTTTTAAAAAAAAGAAACTGAAAAGTAATTGAATGCTCACATTAAAAGTATTAAGTTTCAGGAAATCCACTCTAGAATTTTTTAAAAAGTTTTGGAAGAAGAAAAATAACTTTTATTCCTTTCTGCGCAATTGCAGTTGTTTGAGAAGCAGGAATTATTATTAAATTAGCTTCCCTCTCGGTCTAAATTGGCATGACAGAGATCCAACTTCTAGTCGAGTTACTCCGAGTTAAAATTGGGCCAATCTGACTGCCGAGCTCCTGGATAACTTGGGAGCAATCTTTCATGTTTGCGTCGGGCAATTCTCTCATCAGTCAAAGCCAAAGTAATCAACCGAAAATCCCAGACAGATAGTCTGCTATGCCCATCACATCCAGTTGACCGACCGAGTCGAGTTTGCACTAGATGTTTCAATAGACTCTCTCTGAGGAATGTGTAACAAGCTAGCATTTTGAAGGTCACTCTGCTTAATTATGTGACTATCATATGCGAAACATTTACTCTCTGGATAACCATCTGTAACAATTTAACAAACCTCGTATTTTAGTAAATAATAAAGTCAGACCCTTATTAAAATCCAATAACCTGTTTAATATTGCATTCTATTACCATGTTTAAGTTTATGATTTTTTTTTTTTTTTTTTT
>JAPMOQ010010076.1:86686-129222 GCA_026543055.1 Argiope trifasciata
GAGCAATGTCAGCTGCTAGAGAAACTTTTCAAAAATGATGTTTATCGAAACTTATTAAAAATTTATAATAATTATTTTAAGATTAACTAATTTGGCTGTTTTGCCTTGTATGTGATATTATAGACATTGATTATACAGTAAAAGTCATTGCTCTGAGAAAAATTCAGCGAATAAAGTTTTAGTTAAAGCCAAGTATTATTTTTTTTATTTCTATTAACTTTTTATAAAAGAATATATTGTAACAATATTATTATAGTTCTGATAAAAAATTGATTTGTATTTTAATTTCTTTTCGCTGTTGTTGTGTTCTCTTAATTTTATGTAATAATAATTTATTTCCATATGTTGTGAAAATACCCATAAGTGGTATGTGTGCAAATACTATTGAAATAAATGTGTTTATTATCTATACTAATATATAAATGTGAAAGTTTGGATGGATGGATGTTTGTTAATATATCACGCCAGAACGGCTGAACAGAATTTGATGAAAGTTAGCACAAAGATAGATTATAGTCAGGAATAGAACATGGACTATTTTTTATTCCCGTTAATTGAGTGGTTAATTGGCCAAATTCCACCAAATATAAACAAGGCTCCAGATTTTTTTCCCTAACAGAGTTCATGTTAGACTTAGAAGAATTTCGACCAATTATTTCAAACGATTCTATTAATTTTCTTTGTGTTTGATGTATTTAAAATCAAATTTTGTTAATTAATAAATCTTTCGGATTCATTCTAAAGTACTTTTATATTAAAAGAAAACAGAATTAAGGAAATAAAAAATTTCTAATCTGCATTGCGTTACCGCAACTGGTGTAGGAAAGTCAGACATGTGCGTTACGCCAACTGGCGTTGGAAGTTCGCGAAGCGCTACGTGTTTCTGAAAATGGGAGATAATCCACGATTAACGCTGATTGGCTGCTGATATGATGTCTCTTGAAGATCGGCAACCATAGAAGGTAAAAAATGGTAGCCATTGACCATTTCTGTTTTTGTCTTCGATATTACTAACGTGAAATGGATAACACGTGAAAATTATGTAACGTGCATTTTTTATTAAAAAAAAACAGTATTTAAATAAACATTTGTCTCGTGTCCATAAAAAACCTTCCAAATCGTGTTGCTAAATAACCAATGAGCGTTAAGATTGACACATCCCAGCTTCGGATGCAGACGCCATTAAATTTCGAGCGTGATTGTCGTGACATCAACTGTTTTCGCGTGATGACAACTGTGTTTTCATTTTAATTAAAAGTTAAATTTTTTTATATATAATACTGTTGTAGCTATCTCAATTTCGATCAGTCAGTAAAATGAAATTGATTTGATTTTAAAGAATTATGGACTTGATTTGCTGTTTTGTTTTATTTTGGGTGCTCCCATGTAAATAGTTTTTACGTTAGTAGTGTGTTTTTATTATTAAATTGTATTTATATTATATATTTTTCATATATGCTTATACTTCTAAATTTATCGTTTTTATGATAGGTTTAATTATTTTAAAATTTGTCATTAGATAGATTTTCGTACATATACAACAAAGTTTCCACAGAGTCGCGGGCAATAGCTAGTATTATAATATATATGATTTCGTCACTGGTACAATACACAATAACTAACTTATTTTTGCCAAAAGATTGCTTAGAATTTTTACCAAATTTAGAGCTGTTGGTATTTAAATACCCACTGATCATTTCAATATTCTGAGATGACCACTTTTCGACGATTCTATCTCATTTAGGGGCAGACAGGTGGAAGGATTTACCCGTTTAAATAATATATTAAATAAAGGTATAAGGACGTTTAAAACATGACGTCGAATTTGGCCTACACCATGAGCAGCAGAAGTAATTCCATACCAATGGACGGAATTTTTCTGTCTTAGCAACTGTAGTTTTGAATACGATAAATACTCAGTTCATTAATAAAGTAATTACATTTATAAAAAAATATTAGATAAATACAAAGGGTGTTCAAATGAAACGGTACGAAACATCGTAACAACGTAACCATTAACATATTTTTTCAATGCTGATATGGGAGAATGTAGCGAGACATCTAGGGATGCGATTGGAGTTTCCGGCGTGGATCGGAGCATGCGTTGGCGTTCACATGCTCAGGAGAAAGCATGTACTCTTATAAAGAGCACCGTACAAGGTCCGGTACTTGTTGAAATTCTCAAGCACAGAAGAACCATTAACTCCTGTGTGTAATGTGAGACACTTTGTAGAATACTCATTAAGAAGAAAACACCCGGCTACTCATGGAGAGTGTGGTTCTGCCCCTGATAACGCATGTCCACAAGTCATCAGGGTGACACACGTGAAACTAACCAAGCTCAAGTGGAAGCACTTCGATCATCCCCCCTATTATCCGAACATATCACCCTGCAATTTTCATGAGTTAGTCCCTTGAAAAAACACCTGAAAGGGAAGAGTGATTCCCCTTGGACAGCGAACTCAAGGACGCTGTAAAGGACTGAGTCTCGCCACGGTCACAGGAGCTCTGGGAACAAGGAGTCCTTCGATTCAGTAATCAATCTGATCAATCTCGTTAATCAATCTGATCAATCTCGTTAATCAATCTGATTATTGTGTTCCGGCCTAAAGTGTGCACTTTGAATAAATTCTTTATTTATATCCACAGTGTCGTTTCATCGTTTCATTGTTAGTTGAACACCCCTTGTATTAAAAATAAACAATGAATAATATGCTTTTTCTAAAACATACGTTAATTTCACTCTTGAACCACTCTTCTTTTGTTTTCGAAAACAACTAAACGATTGTTTGGGAGACGTGAAATCCTGAGCCACAGTTTTATTTTATCCTAAAAGAGTTTCACCTATCAAAATAAATAAGTTTAGTAAAAACTTGTTTACATCATTAATGAATCAAAGTTTTGATAAAGCAAAGCAAAACATCTTTTCTTATCATATTTCACATTGCCCAAAACTTTTGAATAATGCTCATTAGTCGTGCCCTTCTCTTTATTCTTTTCCTTTCTTGCAGCCAAAGAAAAACTCCAATTACTTTTCAGCTTGTTTATTGTCACGCAGGGGAAATAATGGTCACAATAACAATTCAAAATCGTTGTTCTCATAAATTTTCAAACCTCTTTCGTTACAATAATTTTTTCCCCAGAAATAATAGCATTCGTTTTAATGATACACAAATGCTAAAAATATATATATATTTGAAATAATATGTTTTTTTTTTATAATTTTGAAAATAATTTACATTAACGAGAAATAAATAATCACATCTGAACCCAATATACAGTGTGGTAATAATTACAGTTCTAATTTGAAATGCTTAAATAGACAACTGTGGGATCGAATGTTATCAAACTTGGCAATTTTTTAAAGGAAATCATGGTGATTTCTTTTCTGCTAAATAATGTTCAAAAATTTACTACCAGCGAAAAATGGCGCTGTTAAGCAGAATACAGAATAGAGAAATTCGTTCTAAAAGTATTTAATCGTTTCTGAAACGTGTTTTAAAGCATGTTCAATTTGTATTATTTTAAAAGCATTATTTATGGTGATAATCTAAGAAATTTGGCTGAATTTATAGATGCGATACACTGATATAGGCGTAACATTAATCCTGATATGCTAAGAACTACTGTTGAGAATGTGGTAATGCGACTTAACTTGCTTTCAAAAAATAGCGGAGGTCGCAGTGAACATACTTTGTAACATATTTCAGAAACGATTAAACATATTCTGTTTATTTTGCTTAACAATACTGCATACTGCGGCATTTATCCTCTGCAGTTGAGGGCTTTTTTGACGGAAAAGAAATTCCCATGTCCTTCTTTAAACTATTACCATGCTTAATTACATTTGGTTCAGTAGCTTTCCTTTTACGATCATTTGTACGTGGAACAGTAATTATATCCCCCACCCGTATATTTTTGAGGGGAAAAAAGTGCATGAAGTCACACAACAACATGCGATATCATTGGTAAGACTGCATTTACTGTCGTGTGTGTCACATGATAGTAATGTCAAGTGAATTATTTTGTCTAAAACAATTTTTTTTCTCAGTTAATGATTATTTCATCAGCATTTATTAATATTATCATTATTTTAATCGAAGATGAAGACATTATTACTTTATTTTTTCAGTAAAGAAAAGAATAAAAGTTTTTAAATTTCTAACCTAGCAATGTTGTTGTTGTCGTGTCCGTGTTTTGCACGGAAAGGGGGGGGGGCAGTAGTTTCTGAGGGTAAAGACCCCTGAGCACCCAGAGGGCAGAAGTCTGACTTCTAGCTCACACACACGACACAACCCTTTTTAGGGGGTAGTCGAATTCATTCATACACTCATTCATCCATCAGTAAGTCGGAATTTAGATCCAAATCAGAGACCGACTCGTCCCTGATTCAGAACCCCCGGGGGAATCGTTTTGCTATGGGAACTTGGAGGACTTTGCAGTCTCGACATATTTAACGTGCCCCAACTGCCATTAGCCAACACGGTGGTCTTTGGCCAAGACGAGGACAGAACCCGTGACCTTTCTGTTACGAGACTGACGCTCTACCAACCAGGCTACCGTGGCCTCTAACCTAGCAATGATTGTTAAAAGTAACTGATATATAACTTCGAAATTTAGTAGTATTTATTTACCCTTTTATTGATTTTTAAAAATCAATATATAGATTCATTTGAAAGTTAGTTTTTATGCATACACTTAGAAGAAAAAAGCTGAGCTATAAAAATAAACACATGAAGTAACGGTCCCAAGGAAAAGTATCAAATACGGGATTTAATATTATTGGTATATTCTCATACTAATTATTTAGAAAACAAGCATTTAAGTGCATATGAAATATTTTCTCTTAAAATACCATGCATTTCAGGTATTTATGTCATTAACGTAACTCTGAAATCTGCTAGTAGAAGACAACATAAAAATAATAAACAGCCACTGGAAGAAGCAGTATCTACAGAATTTGTTGTGGTCGATTATTGTCATAACCCATCCATAACCAAACTGACATCCTATTCAAGGTGGTTGCTCTCCAGCCACAAATTGGTTAATTTCTTATCTTCCTTCTAATCTTCCGGTAGACCTATCCTCATGTTAAAAGAGACGCATATCACCAAGTTACGAAATACTTCAAAATTCTCAATATTTCACCAAATTCTCGTTACGTAAAAAAAGAAACTCAGGCACTTTAAAACTCACAATTAGTAGGTAAAAAATCTATCAATTTTTTACACCATGTCTTTCACTGTTTTAACACTTTTTTGTCGCCATCAGTACTGTACTTAGCAACTATCAATTTTTTACATTTCGTCTTTTACTGGTTTAACATTTTTTTTATCGCCATCAGTACTGTACTTAACATCTTGCATATGGCATTCTGTAAGCTCAACCGATGCCAGGAGCCACACGTTTTTGAGCGCTTAAGGTATCCGAACACGTTCGGAGCACTTTTTTTGAAAATCAAGGTGCAGACATACTTTAATCATATTTCTGGGTTTAACACCATTCAAAATTAGAAACTGGATGTCAATATTTGATACAAATATTAAAATTTTCTCAAAATTGGCATTTAATAGCAAGTCATTTCATCATTAATAGGCAAGTCATTTCATCATCATTTAAGCATTTCAAAAACTTCAAATTGAATACACCAAAAACTATTACTCTCATCCGAACAAATCTTATACCAAAATAAACTACATAGTTTTGCAATCATATGTTTATAATAATAAATAAAAATTTTAGAGACAGTCGAAGATTTTTCCTGAAATTTTTAGTAAATTTACGACATTTTTAATCAAACAATAGGCTATAAATTAAAAACTATTCACTCAGTCTGAATTCTTTTAGTTCATTCCCTAGTGAATAGCACAAAGTCTACCAAATGTCATAATAATATGTTAGTTATATTTTGATTTATTTGATTTGAAGTGGGCAAAAAAATCAGTTTTGAGAAAAAGGCATTTAAAGTCTAGAGTAACATGTTTTAATAATAAATTATGTATGCACATACTTAAAATTCACCACATTTATAGGCTATACCTTCTTTTTTCTATTTTTCAATAATTTTACTTTTTTAATTTTTTTTTGTGGCAATTTTTGGCTTTGGCAGTGAATGCTGCTTAGATTCATTTAATCTATTTTTCTTGAGCTCATCAAATGTTTTAACTGAATTTGCACCAGGATACTCTAACAATCTTAAGGATATTCAGTAATCCTATAAAACCTTGGTTAAAATGTATTATAGACATAAACATCCCAAATCTGAAGATACAGAGCTCAACAAAGACATCTTAGGAACAAATTTCCACAAAAATACCGCTAAGGCTCCCATTGTCATTCTGTGTTTTTCTGTGCTAAGCATTTTCCTTATTTAAAACAAAATTTGTGTTTATAATAATTTGTAACGTGTTTTTGGGCCAGTAAATTGATACTTCCGGTTACTTCAATATCCGCTTCCGGTTTACCGATCATTACTAAAATATTAATATCTTGACTTCTAATTAATGTAGAGACAAAAGTAAACCTGTTTTGGATTGGTTAAAGACTGCCCTATCCAATAAAGTAATTATTGGAAAATATTATTTTTTCTGAAAATAGTCCTTTTCAACGTGTTCGGATGCCTTAAGA
This sequence comes from Argiope trifasciata, assembly GCA_026543055.1. Classification (NCBI taxonomy): domain Eukaryota; kingdom Metazoa; phylum Arthropoda; class Arachnida; order Araneae; family Araneidae; genus Argiope; species Argiope trifasciata. The sequence goes on from JAPMOQ010010076.1 coordinate 93,314, forward strand.
AGCATGATTGGCAAGTAATAGGGTGAATATATGAACCTTTTAAATTTATATTTGGTATTGCATTTACATAAATTATTCTTAAATATTACTAAATATTTTATAGGTATATTTATTATGTAAGACTTTTTACATTTTAATTGTTAATTTTTTCACAGACAAGAATAAAGCTTTATTGCGAGATATTTGGTAAAGCATATTTTCTTGTGGAATGGTGTTGGGCCCGAATTGGAGCAGTATCTGTTTTTAAGACATTAAAGACCTCTCATGAATTTTCTCATGAATTCGCTCATGAGTTTTCTGGTATTGTGTATCTCGTCTGTTATTTCTTCTTGAATAACAAAGTTAAAATAATTTTAGAACGTATGAGTTTACCCCAAATCGTGCTGTCCCAAACATATGTTTAACAGATTTCTTTGAGGTTAAATATTTGCTTCTGGTTGGTTATGGATAGATCTAGCAGAATAAAACACTAAAACGAGATACATCGCAATTGGCCACCAAGTTCGGCTTGTTAAAAATGAGAAATATAGTGACACATAAGCAATGTGTGAAATCATTATTTTCCAACTAAGATTCTTTCTTGATTCCAAGGCTTCCATGTATTCTTTTGATTTAAATTAACTGTTGGAAGAACCGAGTTTAGAAACATTTAAACACATTTTTTCATTACTTAAAAAATTTTGTACTTTATTTTTTTTTGTATTTTTAGTTTTTTTTCCCACCTGTATTCCTAAGGACACTTTGGTTATAATAATATGGATTTGTGACAATGCACGAACAACAAGAAATTGAAGAGAAGTTATTCTATACGTCTTACTATAGATTTTCATTGACTTTTATGAACTATGAAAAGATGGATGAAGATGTAGGAGCCCTGGTCATGTAATGATCTAAGTCATATCATTGACTCTCCGATCCGTCCAAAGGCACACGGATAAATAAATACTGAATGACTGGATCATCGCAACAACAGACAGCGCTCGAGGGAACTGTGGTTGAGTCCTAAAGGCCATCACCGGCCACGGTACAATCCTTTCCGAAGGAAGTACATCCCGTCATCGATATCAGAAACTATACTTCCGCTTTTTCGCATACCCTCCAGGGTGGCGAGATTCAACCACCATACCGGAAGCATCTCATCCTCATTTCGAGATGCTCTCGAAAGGATTCTAGGATACAAGGACTTGTCTTAACGTTGAAATTATTCTCTACTTTTAGCAACTAGCTGTATTTATTTTTAAGAAATATTAAAAAAGAGAGACCATGGAATCCTGTTCTGGCAATGAGGAGGCTAAGTTGTATTTTTAGTAAGATATGAAAAAAAGATAATGGAATTAATAAAGTAATTTTTCTTTTACTACAACATAAATTCGCAACTATGATTTTTCTCTTCATTTTTAAGGTTTGACGTTAAGATCATGCAGATCAGAACTTCCACACAGTTCCTGACAATAAGCATTAGAATTCTAATAAAAATTTCCTTCTGTTAGAAAAGACAGATGGCACCCTGGTGGCAGTTACAGTGACAAGATAAATAAGGAGGTGTGCCTGTAATTATCCTGACAGATTTGATTCGTCTGCTCAAAGCGAACTCTAATTAAGAACGATCGTTTGGCAGCAGAGGGGTGCACGAACTTCCTTCGAATCAAAGATGAAAGCTTGCACCTCCCCTTCTATTCGATATGCACTTGAAGGATGAAAACTAGTCCACCAAATACATTCACACAAGTCTGCAATTATTGATTCTAGATACTCATTACTCATTTACATTGGAAGGAAAATACAAACTCAGAAAAAGACTGCTCGTTATTCATTCGATGAAGTATGTGATTTCGAGTGTTAAAACAAATAAGAAAAATTGCATCGCTAAGCCTATTTAGAGGGAAAACAATAATATTCCATAGGGAATTTCTAATTCCATTGAATAAATTTGAAAAAATAAATCAAGAAAACAGAAAAAAATTCTTTTTAAAGCAGAAAATCAGTGAGGCAAATATAAGAGGCAGCCATTAGAGAGACCGTTTTGATAATGAATTAACAATGTAATGATAATAATATTATAACCAACAATAGTGAATTGAGATATTTATATTTTAAAATAGCACTATATAATAATCAAAGAGTTACAAAGCAATTGCGCAGTTGAAACTGTTAATGCAAATTTAATATTTTAAATTGACGGATTAGTGGTGACGGCTTGTTTGTTCAGAAATCAGTAGAACTTCAAAAACATATTTCACAAGATATTGCAATTTCCCTTCTTTTTTTTTTTTTTTTTTTTTTTTTTAAAAGACCACTTTACTTATGAGCAGCGTAGATATCCTAATTTCATCTATGAGTTTTGTTGTTTCAAGCATGACGATATAAATTTCCTGCAATTTCTTTCAAATCTTTCTTGCAATCTTTTTTTTTCTTTCTTGCAATCTTTGTCAACATAGAATCACAAAATCGTTTAAGTGCTAATTCTTCGAACAAAATAGTCAAAGCCTCCCTCCTTCAAATATTCTTTTTCGCCCCAAACAGCATAAATTAATGTCTATTCTGCAAACAGTATTAACGATATGTAAGGTGGTAATGACCTGTATGTAATCCTAAGAAGATAATGCATTATCTACACCTTAGAGATTAATTATATCATGGAAATATACGTCTAAGGTATGTAATCTATTTAAAATTTCAATTTTCTTTAATAGGTTTAGAAGTGAACACCTGCAGGAAAATTATGAGTCATTTTCATTTCGGTTTTTTTTTAACAAAAATGATTGAAACATTGATATACACATTTGATCTTCTGTTGCGAATTACTTGCTATGGACATACTATTTACTAGGTTTATTCCATGGAAACACAAATATGGGTGCCCTTTTTTCGAAAGCTATCTTAGAAAGGAACTTGTATTGTATGTTAAAATCACCTCCATCATATATAAGTAATAAGTCTTAGATATTAGTATTCAGGCTTCTGTTTATTATAGTTTACTGGGGTTTGAATTTGATGGAGTTTCCTGACTCTAAACCCATTTCTGATTTATACAAGCACATGATTTATAAAGAGCTTATGGTCACATTTTGAAAAGTTTTTTATAACCTTTATTCAGTGCTACAAATATTATATTTTTTATTTAAAAAGAACTTTGTTATGAAGGTTTTGAAACATTAAAAGATAATGAACAGCACTAATATAAGGTAAATAAAACCAATCTTTTTTAAAAAGGTAAAAGAATGAGAACGTTAAATGAACTGATGATGATGATGTAGTTTCCCTGTTTAAACGGAAAGCGGGTGCAGTAGCTTTTGAGGATAAAGACCCCTGAGCCTCCAGAGGGCAGAAGTCTGACTTCTAGCTCAAATGAAGGTGACACTGACATTCGTTTGCACAACCCCTTTTTACAGGGAGGTTAGTTCATACATCTCACAGATAGAACACAGAACAACCATACTCGAACCGAGACTTAACCAGGGAAGCCCAGATCACGGGGAAGATGCCTTGCTCCTATGCCAGGCCGCCAGCAGAATGTTGAACTTTATGAAGGATGCCTTTCTAAATAATGTGAGAAGAATGGAAACATTGAATTCGTTGAGAATTAATATTTGAACACTCTATAAAAATGTGCCGAACTGTCATTAGGCATTAGCATATTGTACATTAAGGGGTGGGCTCACCCAATACCCACTTATAAGTCTAGTACGGCCAATTCTTAAACGGTAGTGATTGCATTACTGATGATTGCATTTACTGATCCTATTGCATTACTGACTTTACATTACATCCACTGATTGCACGTAATGATTGCATTTGTTGTTGGGTGGGCTTCCCGAACAACAAATACCTATGTGTAAGTCTAGTATGGCAAATTCTTAAACGTTAATGATTGCATCCACTTTTTTTCGATAAACTGGGCCAAAATTGAATGGAATATCTGTTAGTATGTAGCATGTTAGCCTCTTAACTGTTCCATTCTGATTGTCATTCCAAATTTCTTGATGTCTTTAAAATAATATTGCTGCCGCGTCAGCCTATTAATTGCCAAGTATGCTTGTATTTGAGGGAACTCAGCAGAATAGTAGTGGGATATGCTTAGTGGAATATATATATTTAGATGTGCAATTTGACATCAAGTAACTGAAGAAAAGGATTGAGTAATCAAGATTTTTGAAATCTTCTTCAAGATACAACATTTCATCAAACGATAAAAAGCATATATTTTTAATGAAAAGGTCAGATTTTTAATTAATTATTAACAATTTTGTTGAGTAGAAAATTTACTGCAAATTTTAACTGATGTAATAATACTCCGCGGTTAATACTTTACGTAGGTTGTGCGAAAGCTTCAAAAGCGGAATAGTTCCATCCTACGCCTATGACGTCATTGGAATCCGTGCGTTTCCATCTTAGAAAGGTTTACACCCTTCTGAATTTATGACAGAGTGAAAAAAAGAGGAAAAAATACTAAGAGAATGGGAAAAGAATGAAGAAAAGAGGGCAAAAATTAAATAATTTATGACACAGAGAGCTCGAAGCGGAAGTAATCTCAACCGTTAAATCGGAAATTCAATTTAAAGAAACTCCGTTCCCAGCGATCAGGACGCGTCATTTCGGTTATGACCTCATTTTTTACGTCCGGAGAACATGGTAGTAGAAACCGATCCCTCGAAATTTCGTAAAGGGGAGGGGGCCTTAGAGCACGTGACCAGGTTTAGGGGTTCTGGCCCTAAAGAAAATTGGAACACGTGAGTTGTTGGCCGGAAGAAGGGATGAAAAACTTTTTTTATGTGTTTTCATGTGTGGTTCAGGTGGCAGTGTAGATGAAAAATATGGTTAAGCAATATCATTCTTAGGATGTGAGGTCTAATCTAGTACCATTTGGTCTGAAAGTGGTTCTCTTTTTGGAAGGATATCGTTCGTTTAAAATCTCATCCATGACGATATTTTGACCAGAAGGCAATTTTCATTAAAGAGGATACTTTTTTTCTCAAGGTAGATTTTTTCAACAACTATAGTTTGGTTTTTTTCTTTAAATATTGAAATATAATATCCTCAAAATGCCAAACCAGGAACTATTATAGCAAGGTGGTATTAATTAAATTTCTACGTTGAAACGGTCATAAAAGGAAAACTACTGGACCAAAGTTTGTCAATAATTTAAAAAAAGCCATGAAAGTTTCTATTCCTCCAAAAAATGTCCAAAATTCATCATCAGGAGGGGGGATAGTATATATCGTCGTTAAGCAAAATAGGACATGAAGGCACTGGTTTAAAATGTGTTTAATACTTTCTGAGTTGTGTTACAAAGCACGTTCAATGTGACGCACACTATTTTCTGAAAGTTAAATCGCATTACTTTATTTTCAACATTAACTCTTACCATCACCAGGTGGAAAGTTAAGCCGATGTCGGTGTGTCACAATCTCCAGTCGCGCCAAGTTGTTTGGATTTTCACCATAAAATTTTGAGATAACATACATTGAACATGTTTTGTAAAATATTTCAGAAACAATTAAACACATTTTAAACCCTTGTCTTCATATTGTATTTTGCTTAACATGATGCACATTTCCACCCAGATGGTGAGTTTTTGAAATTTTTTTGTCAGAAAAGAAATTTCCATGACCTCTTCTAAATTGCCAAGTTTGATGACATTTGGTCCAATAGTTTTCCTTTTATGACCATTTTCAAAGTAGAACTTTGGTTATGATCACCCTGAACATGTTAGAAATAAATATTCCTACACTTTATGCATACTACTATAAAATCTATGCAATGACATGAATTCACCGTGTGATATATTTCGGTTACTGCAGGTTTAACAGCATTGACGTAAGGTTCAAAATATTAATTGCATTTAAATTTTTTTTTGTTTAAATTTACTGCTAAACATTTGTTATATTGAAGACACATCAATTGAATCTCTTGGAAATGAAACTCATTGAAATGTTACGTTATTTAACTTTTTCACACTTTTTGTTAATTAAAACAAAATACAAAGCATCCCGCAAGGTATGCAGCTTTTAATAATTACAAATTCGTATAGAACACGTTAAGATGAGTGTTTTGAGGAAAAACATGTGGGGTCCTCGAATATATCATCATAGTTTGACTTGACGAAAAAGGTTAATTACGTATTCAACATTTTGTATTACAAATTATTATGCATACAGCGATTGTGCAACATAAAAGATTCTCTATGTGACTATGTTGCAGCGTTACAGTTTTCAGTTGCAGCTTTCCTCCTACGTTAAGCGCTATTGCTGAGAATGCAATTTAATTAGATTTCAGAAAATGTGGTAAGCCACATTGGAAATGCTTTGTAACATCATTCAAGACATCTTAAACCCATGTCCACATGCACTATTCTGATTAGCAATAATGCCTGAAGTACCATTTCTACCTTGGTGTTGAGTTTTTGAATTTTTATTGGCGGAAAAGAAATCCCCATGAAATCTTTTAAATTATTATCAAGTTTGATAACATCTGGTCCATTAGCTTTCCTTTTATAATCATTTCAAAGTGGAGCTTTAATTATAACCAGATTGAAAATCAAATCATTATTGAAGAACTATTAATAGTTGTCTGATAATATCAACATTTCTTCAAAATGTATTCAAACTTTGTAGTGGTCAAAGAACTGGATATATCCCATTACAAAAATCATTTCCGAAACCTTAATCTATGAGGAAATATTAAAGTAGGATTTGAATTTCTTATATAAGACGTAACTTTAAAGATCTGAAACTTTTTTTTTTCGGCTTGAAGAATTTCTGCAACTTTTCTTTCTACTAATGATGCTCTAAAATTTGACAGGTTAGTGTTTTTTCGAGCCTCGTCAAGAAGGCTCTAAGCTTTGGAAGCAAGAGTTAAAAATCAAGGGCAGAATATTCTACCAGTAAAAATACTTTTTCACTTCGTAGATCAGAAAATCAGACGAGACAAGTTGAGAAGTCCCAAATCTTGGATTTTCTGAATACTTCTTTTAAAATTCAAAAGTTTTTCGGAGCCTTCGAAAAAAGGGACAAATGAAAGGGAAATTTCACTTGACATCTTATGCTCTATAGGTATTTTTCATCGTTATTTCAAGTCTTTTGTACAAAGAGAGTAGAATTTTAAATGAAATTCTATATTTTAGATTCATTTCCATTATAAAGTCTTCATGAAAGTTTATATATATCTTCAAATTTTTAGTCATTAATAAAATATTTTTGATTCATACATTCAAGTTCAAATACATTTTTTAAAAACATGTAGTGGATGACACTTGATTTTCAGACAGTTATTTTTTTATATTACTTGTTTTCTTTTTAAATAAATATATAAATATAATGTAGAAAGAACAGACAATGCAATAGAAGAATAGCATTGCGAATAACTATTTTAAATTAAAGTTTTCCAAAAAACTTAAAGGCAATTCTAAAGTTTAAACTGAAATATTATAAAATTTTAATATCTTAGACTTGATTAATCTATTTATACATGATGATTTATTAACGTTTCGACTTGAAATGATCATAAAAATAAAACTACAGGACCAAATGTTATCAAAACTGGTAATAGTTTAAAGAAGGTCATGGGAATTTCTTTTCCAGAAAAAAGTTCAAAAACTCATCACCAGGATTAAAAAAAAATTAAAAAAGCATTCAAACCATTCTTTATACAAGATGGGGCCTTGGAGGCCTGATTGTAAGGTCTCGGCTTCGGAACTGGAGGGTTTCAGGTCAGAGACTCGATTCCACTGAAGAACCGTCGTGTAAGGGGTGGCCTCTTTCAAGTTAAATCTGTCAGGCCAAATGTCCTAATGCGGGTGTGGTGTGGAGAGGGGTGTATCAGCTCAGGTTTCACCCTCGTCATCTGACCGTGGCTCAAAATTACGAGATCCGTTCCAAAATAGCCTTAGTGTTGCTTCAAAACGGGGAGTTAAAATAACCAAACTAAAAACAAAAATCATACAAAATTTCAAAGAAGCATACTTTTCCAAACTTCATTACTCGTAATAAAAATATATCACTCACCTTTCATCCATGTTCAAAATATTCCCTGCCATCCCATTTACCATACATCCGATCTGGAACAATTAGCGACGTAACGAAATTGTCAGGTAAAAATAAGAGTAACAAAAAGTTCCATGAATTCCATAGCAAACGATTTCTAAAATCCATACTGACAGTTAAGTATTGTAAAAGAATGAATAGTTTCTGTTCACATTCATAGTAAAAATAACATTACAGTGCTTTATTAGTAATAAAAGTCTTTTAATTATAATACAAAGTTAAATTAAAATCTTTCGTGAGCCACTGGGATTTCATAAGAATTGTGCGTCTTTTGTTTATTGTCAGTAGCGCCATCTAGAGCGAAGAATTAGGTAATCACCCATCATAGTCCTTTTTACGGGGTGGACTTCAATTATACATTTCATTCACTCACCCCCAGATCGTAATTTAGACCTGGATCAGAGAACGACATCCTCTGAACCATTACCCAAAATGGTATTACTACAGACATTTAGAACTTTGTGACCACGACATATTTACACACGTGTCAATCATCACACAATCGAAACTCACTGAAAAAAGAAGTAAACAAAATAGTATTAAGGTTGTTATAAGATCGTTTCGTTGGGTTACCATACTGGCGACAGACTCGGAGGCACACTAAACTACACTTCAACCAACTGATTTTGCACCTTCTAATCATGGTTAAAAATTATAAGATTTATATTAAAATTGTTAAATGAGAGCACAAAACGTTCTTTGAAACACATATCGCTTTTAAAGTTGGTTGTTAATTTATTCAAATTTTACAGCAGACTTGAAAAATTGTTGTGCTGGATATTTCATTATAATGTATTGTTTTTTATTAGAGCTTTCAATATTGCAGTTGATTTTGACGTACAATTTTCCTGGATTCAGAAATCAAGACGATATATTATCGTTTCGAATTAACATTACTGCCTTGATAGCACCTAATAACAATTTCATGTTTCAAACAAGCAATTGTACTAATTCCTGATTTGCTTATCTTCCTCTTGCATTAATCTTGTGGTACGGTTTCATCTTTAGACTAAAAAGCTCCATTTGGTGACCATATTCCACCAACTATATTTAACCCTCCGTTAGGCGCGCGGTCTACGATCATAGACCAGGTTCTTTTTAAATAACGTAATTTCTAATATATTGTGCGAGTAAACACTTCCTTCTCAGTAGCTGTTCTAAATACACTGTTTTACACCGCCAGCGTCGCTTCACTTGTTAGCAAGTGCAAACGCCTAGTTTATTTACGGAAGAATTCGGTTGGTCTACAATTGTAGACAGCGCGCCTAATTACGTCACATTTTTAATTAGGTTGCGATTTTGTTTCTTCGCCCTTTATAATGAAAAAGTTAAAACGTTTGACTATTTTAATTCATTAGTGTGTTTAATTTTAAAACAAACTATGTCGCAAAGTAAAAGACGCCGTGTTGAAACTTCAAGGGACCCGAAAGTGTGGATGAAATGTCTTGTAGAATTGTCAAACGAAGAAGAAATGGAAGAATCTGGGTATGAATTTGAAGAGGATCCGCTGTAAAGTATGCACCACGACGATGTAATTGATCCAGAAACGGAAGAAAAGGTAAAACCGGAAATAACCTTCTGCAATAAAACTAAAATAGGCGTAGACTTAGTAGATCAAATGTGTCGAAGTTATGTTGCAAGGAACTCCATGCGATGGCCTATGGTAATTTTCTACGATTTGTTGAACATATCTGCTATAAATGCCTTTTGTGTTTACAAGGCAAATAATCCAGAAAATGAAACAAAAATACCAAAATTTATTGAATCGTTTGCATGGGAGTTAATACGGCCACAGATACAATTTAGATCAACATTGAAATAACTGCCTGTGGAAATTAGAAGACGTGCAACTGTCCTTTTAGGTCTTGAAGAAACTCAACAACCTATGGAAAATCCAAAGGGGAAAATTTATGTGGGACGTCGCAGCATATGTCCGAGAAGAAATAAGTCATCCAGGCGAGATTACTGCAAATGCCACCAATCTGCACGCAAAGAACACATGGTTGACATGTGTTTCTCGTGTTTGAATAACGGAAAATACAAAAGCCTGTGAAATGATCAAAAAGATTTTCATTTTATTCTTTCTGAATATTGTTTGTACATATTACCTTTTTACTTGATTTTTGAACTCGAGAAATTAATTTTTGTTTAGTTTTGTTTATTTTATTCAATTTTTGCTTTCATATGTAAAATAATCCTTAAAAATATATAACAAGATTTTATTGCGAGTAAAGACTGATAATAACGTAATAAAGTTCATTTAAATTACTTTATTACCTTTTAAAATACTTAAAAGAAAAGTATGAATCAGTTTTTAATCAAGAAATTTTATTTGTTGCATTTTAAACAGTAAATAAATTTGGTCTACGAGTGTAGACCGCGCGCCTAAACACGTCAGTAAAAGTCGCGCGCCTAGCGGAGGGTTAATATAAGCCACCGATTCAGTTTATATTAAATATGTTATATAAACTTCCTGGATTCAGGAATCAAGGAGATATATTATCGTTCTCAAGTGACATTACTGCCATGATAGCACCAAATAACAATTTCAAGTTTCAAACAAGCAATGGCTTTGATTGATGATTTGCTTATCTTCCTCTTGCATTAATCTTGTGGTACGGTTTCGTCTTTAGACTCTAAAAAGCGCCATTTGGTGACTCTATTCCACCAAAGATATTTAATATAAACCAGAGGCTTAAGTTTATATTAAATATGCTGTTATAAGATGTTCTTATTTTTGTGTGGCGAGACTACTCCTGCAGGGCACCAATTGTATCGTGGCCATCGACGTGGCGATTCTTTGGCACGTAAGTGTGACAGGCAAGGACCAAGTGCAATCACCCGTTTCATCAGTGGACACCTCAGAGCTATGACCTTCTCAGACGGTTTGAGAGCCTTCAACACTTGTACCAAGAGCTCATCAGAGTGGGCTTCACCATCTCATATATTGGAGTGCCTGGGACTCAAATATCAGGATCTCCTTGGAAATCCGTTGATGGTCTTGGGTTTCATAGGGGTATTTGGAACCAGAGACCTAGTCTAGCCCTTCTGTACTTTGGGGATAGGCGAAGAAAGAAGAAGTGTGGCATGAAAGTTAAGAAATACAGATTGGAGTTTTGTCATCAGTCTTGTTTTAAATGCAATCTTGTCATCTGACTTCATTTCATCATGAACCTAGTCTAGCCCTGATGGATTTTGGGGATAGGCGAAGAAAGAAGAAGTATGTCATGAAAGTTAAGAAATACTGATTGAATCTTGTCACCAGTCTTGTTTTAGACGCAGTCTTGTCATCTGACTTCATTTCAAAATAAAATCTCCCAAAATTCATATTCATCTCCAAAAAAAGTTCTTACAAAGATTCAAAATGGAACTCTAATTCAGCTAAAGTAAAGAAAACCCTCACTTAAGTTAGGCAAATTGGAGTTTATTTTCAATAAATTTATTTCCTGATTTTGTTTAAGCATTCATTGGTAGCCCCTTTGGCCATGACCTCATTATCTGAAAATATTAATTTTGAAACGATATCTTGGAAGATTCACCATGTCAGTTTGTTTCAGTATTCTGAGATAACCACTTTTCGACGATTCTATCTCATTAAGAGGAGAAACCCCCTGAAATATTCGGGCATTTCCGGAATTCTTGATCAGTGTTTGACCTTGATTTTTACCCTGTTGGGTATTTTCTAGTCCAGCATTTTTTTCCCCACCTGTATGTGATTAGCGCGTTCTTGCGGATAGTATTATTTCGATTCAGCCTGCGAGTAATCGGTTATTTTTTTGTAAAATTTAATTATCCATTCCTTTAATCTTTCCTCTATTCCCTATTTTGACGAATTAAACCCATTCTAACGCTTGCGCAAAAGCATGGATGGTTTTAGAATTCGTTGTCAAACAATACATTGGTAAAGTGCATTTGGTTAATATGTCTCTCTCTTTTGGTAATTTCATGTGTAAATTTAACAATGAGGTTTATTCTGTTTTCACATGTCTGACATGGCTCAAATTTGCGAAGTTCCTTCCTTAAGAATACATTATGTAGCTTTAAAAATATTAATATAACTAAACTGATTATTTTCACGTCAAGCTTAACTTTTATTATCTTAAAAAATTCCTTCGAGACTAAATATGAATATTTTTTAATGAAAATTCTAATGAAATTTTTCAGAGAATTGACGTTTTAATACCTAAATAAGAAACCTTATTAAATTTGTATTAAATCTTCTTTAGTCAGTTTTTTAAAAAGCTGAATAGATGTTTTCCTTATTACATAGAAAACAAATTCCTAGGTAGGAATAAAAATATGATATCTAACCACAAATTAATAAGGTAAATGAAAATGCCAGGACAAAAATAACAGTTATTAATTTAATGAAATAAGTAAACATGATGTTTACGAGAAAGGTGAATTAAAGTTTGTTTAATTAGTTTTTCCTTTAAGTTTTATTTCTTTTCAAATTCAGATGTTTTGAGACATAAAATTTATGTAGAATATTCTTCACAATTTAATATATCAGTACTTTAATATGCATTAAATTCAATTCAGCACCAATTTATTTTAAGAATTTTTACTCTTTATATGCTTGTATTAAAAGGTTTAAAAGTGAGGTTTTTATTTATCAAATAGTTAAAGTAAAATATTTGAATTTTTATTCTTTATAGTCTTTGATATAAAAAGAAATTTGATCTTAGTAAATATATTTTTGTTAATTTGTCTACTTTTACTGTTTGGTTATTTGTATAATAATGCACTTTTTTTCCTATTTCAAAAAAAGAACTATTTGATATTAATTTTCCACTTAAATACTATATTTTTCTTAAAATTTCATGATTAAAATCTAAAATAAATGCCTTAAAAATTATTTTGTTCACTCTAAAAAAACTAAATCATACTTTAATCAATTTTTACTTTCTCGTGGACGAAGTATACAAAGAAAAAATATTGTAACTCGAATAATAATAATAATATCCAAATACCAGATATAACGATAGCCATCTTCTCACGCGTAGTAGATTACACCGTGGGAAGTATTAGAAATAATATATATATTAAATTATAGATCCTTACTCTTATAAATCCTTAGCATTAGTTTGGTACTTTGCAGTGATACATCGGTAGAGGGTTTATGACACCCCTTTTATGCTTTATTCCTTGCCTACTTGATTTCGAACTTCAAATTCCCGCAATTAAACAACATCATGCTCTCACCTGGTAAAAAAATAATAAACCTCGAGATTTTGACTACTGTCCAATGTTTCGAAAGCTTTAACATTTTTTTGAAATTATGTCTATCTCTGAGTACGATAATTCATAAACGCTTTGAGATAGACAGATGAAATTTGGTGTATGGCCTTTAATCTATATACAACCCTTAAACTTTGAATGAAATGCACTTAGAAGAAATCAGTGTAACCGGCAGTCCAAATATACGTCGACGATAATAATGGCATATCCGTGTTAACGCGGAGAGGGGATGCAGTAGATTCTGAGGGCAAAGGCCTCTGAGAGCCCGAAGGAAGAAGCCTGACTTAGCTCAAATGAAGATGACGCACACAGTTGCTTGCACAACTCCTTTTTACAGAGGGTCTTATTCACTCATGGAAAGTCATATCACTTACCTCCGACCCGCCACTAAGGTATATGGATAACCGAAGAATGAATGATCGGACCGCCGCAACAGCAACACTAATGGGAACTGTGGTTGAGTCCTACGGCCATCACCGGCCTCTTCGTAGCAAGTACACCCCGTCATCTATGGGAGGACCAGAACCCCCACCGGGTTGGCGAGATCCAATCACCATACCGGAAGTATCTCATCCACTTTGCGAGCTCCTCCCCCTCCAGGGGGTTAACACAAGGGAAGAGCAACTATGCCTGAACCAGGACTCGAACTAGAGACAATCAGATCACGGAGAAGACGCGCTACCCTTAATCGCTACCTCCAATCAAATATACGTAAACAGGTTAATTACAAAATGAAGAGAGTTAAGTAAATAAAAGGCTATACCATCACAACCATATTCAACAGCTGAAGTGATGATCAGTCTAAAATATAGATCTAAATCCAAAAAGAGTTGACCAGCTTTTAATCTGTCCTCTCTCATGCAAGCAAAGGCAATCACTCAAAAAAGCAAGGACTTAAATTAATTAATTTCCATAAGTTTTTTCGTGATCTTATAGATTAAACATAGCCATATATCACTTTGGTTTAAATCAGTCGTAGAAAAGCTTCCACAATACAGAGTCTATTTTCGGGCAGTTGTATATTAATTAAATGTCAGTAATTAATCCCTAACAACTGCAAAAGGATTTTCGATCAGAATGTTAGATTTTCACTGAAAAAAAAATATATATATATTCGTAATCGCTGCTGGTCAATGCCATGCGAAGTATTAACTGTCTTTACAATTTTATACTGGGAACAGGTGATAGCAGCTTTAGAGAGGTGCGAGAGTTTAGAGGAGACATTTATGAGAAAGGAGATATTTATGAATGTTTCAAGGGAACATTTATAAAAGGATTTTCAAAAAAAGAGCCATCCTAGAATGGGAGCTCACTAATTTGGTGCATTGGTAGCAAAAGATTTAAGGTATTCAACTACGTTCGAATAAAAAAAAATTAGATAAAAATATATATATATGATTGTTAGATGTATTGTGAATTTTAAACACTATAAATACAAAAAAAATTATTTGAAAATATTATATATATTGTGAAATATTGTGTTATATATTGTGAAAATATTTGAAAATAAAATGCATTTTGAGAAATAAGAAAATGTGCAGTAAATTTTAAGGAAATTTAATCAAAACGGTTAACACTCTATATAAAATTGTAATGCAGCGATCACATTTTCTTTGTACACAAGTTACAAAATATAATGATGAATGAAACGAACCAAAATCTAAGAAAAAATTTGATATGTATTAAAAAGATGGGTAAACATATACGTATATATAAATTTTTTCCATTAATTTACAACTTAATTTTTGTAAAAATACTTATAAAGGAAACAATATTTGAACAAAAATAAAAAAAATTAGTCCATTTAATTCTCTACATCATTTAAAGCACATGCTAAAATTTTTCTGTAAATACCTCTATTAATTTTTGAGATATCATTTTAACGGTGTAGAATTTTTATGAAAATTAAAGTTTTAAGAAAATTGAGGTTAAAGACGAAAAATATGTTTTGCTTACAATTCTCCTGAACGATAGATCAAACTTTCTTTTTCCTAGAAATAAAAAAATCCGCAGTTTCCTGGTCTCGGCTTCGCAACCGGGGGGATTCAGTTTCGAGACTCGATTCCACCAAAGAACCGTCGTGTAAGGTTTAGTTTAGTTTAGTTATATTAACGTCCCGTTTTAAAGCAACACTAGGGCTATTTTGGGACGGACCTCGTCATTTTGAACCACGATCAGATGACGAGGACGACACCTGAACTGCACCCCCCCTCTCCACACCACGCCACACCAGCGGGAGGACGTATGGCCTGACAGATTTAACGTGCAAGAGACCCCCTCACACGACGGTTCTTCGGTAGAATCAAGTCACGAACCTGAAACTTTGCGGTTCCGAAGCCGAGACCTTACTACCAGGCCAACGCGGCCGTACCGTCGTGTAAGGAGGTTTCTTGCACGTTAAATCTGTCAAGCCAAACTTCTTCTTGCTGGTGTCGTGTGAAGAAGGGGGTGTCAACTCAGATGTCGTCCTCGTCATCTGACCTCTGTTCACAATTACGAGGTTCGTCCCAAAATAGTCCTCGTGTTGCTTTACAACGGGACGTTAAAATATTTAAACTAAGTCAAGGTATCGGCTTCGGACCGATGGCTTTCCAGTTCGAGACTCGATTTCACCGAAGAACCGTCGTGTGAGGGGGTGTCTTTTGCAGTTAAATCTGTCTGACCAAACGTCCTCCCGCTGGTGTGGCGTGGTGTGGAGAGGGGGGTGCAGTTCAGGTGTCGTGCTCGTCATCTGACCTCTGTTCACAATTACGAGGTCCATCCCAAAATAGCCCTAGTGTTGCTTTACAACGGGACGTTAAAAGAACTAAACAAAACCTTAAAAAAAAACTGCTTTGAAAATTCGATAGTCTGAATTACAAGAAATAACAATTTAAAAAAATCGGCAATATAGTCGATAATCAGTGTTTTTAGCTTAGTCGGAAACCTTAACAAAAGTCCTATTATATGAAATTTAGCTTTGAAAAAAACTAGTGTATCCATTTTAAGCACTAAAATTAGCGATATTCTGATCAGATACCAGATCTGGTACGAATTTTAAATCCGATGCTTTGATTCGTTAGCCCTAGCGGATTTTTCGTTATTCCTTCGATGCCATCGATATCTTGAAGCTCGGGCGCCTTTCAACCCTTTCGTGAAAAAGAAAAGGCCCATTACTTGCGAAAGAGACATTTCCTGACTTTCTAATTGCCTTTTTTTTCTACCCTTTTATCTCGAGTCGGATACTTACAAAGAGATCGAGGCGATTAAATATACATAAGGGAGTTTCTTGCGCGTCATCCAACAAAAGAGGGGGGGGGGGAGATCAGCTTCTTTTCCGCCCGGCCATTGTTCGCGATCGTCTATCTCCGGTGGAGAGGACTTGACCCTTTGTGATTTTTTCCCATTGTTGCCGCATCTTCTTTTGCTTGATTGAGAGGCCGATTGTTTTATCCCATTTATAGGGACAGAAAGAAACATTATTGACCTTTTAAGGGAAGGCCAGCAAAAAAAAGCCTCTATTGGGTTCGGAATCTTCTGTTCTTTATCTAATCGGAACTGAGTAGCACCAGCATGATTAAATGATCCCACTGAAGGTAACAATTTTGTTTCTGGTGAATTCGAATTTTAAATAGTAATTTATTTGTATATATTTTAACACATTGACTACCAACTACGACATAACTCGTAGTATAATATTGCGCTCTACTCTAAGACCAAATCATCTATGTTATTAGATGACACTTTCTCTACTACAGTTAAAAGACAGTAAAGAAGGGCTAATCTAATTAGATAGAGGGTCCTGATATCAGGCGAGGTAGTTGCAGTGAAAGTGTTAAATCCAATGACATGCTTTATAATTTTGTGAAAATAACATTAGGGTGTCCCAAAAGTTTCTTTTCATCGTGATATGAATGGCCTTATCTGGTTGTGCTTTTGCGATCATGCAAGCATATGAATTACCTATCTATGTCATCAATTCCAGTCCTCGCAGAGCTCTTTTTCAATATGTTTCGTTAGTGCTTGTGCAAACATGTAAGCATATCTATTACCTACCTTTGTCATCGATTTCAGTCATCTCAGAGCTCTTTTCCACATTCGCGGAAGGTATAGGATTGTCTTCCTGCTCCCACTCGAACACAGCCACGTGTGGATCATGATCAGAGATGTTACGTGTTATCATGGATCAGAGCTACTAATTTCCTGAGTATCCCCCGTCTTTTGATCTTGACGGAGTAGCGTAGTTTTCGAGGTGTTTCATATTACACATCGGAGTTAATGGTTCCTCTCTGCTCGATTAATTCACCATTATTGTTCAAGTGGATGACACTATTTATAAAATCCTGTGTTCTTTGCTATTCACAACTATGCGGGTGCCCGCGCATGCGCCGATCTAACCAGAGACTCCAATTGTATCCTTCCATAGTGGCATACTCAAATAAGTTTACTGCTATGTTGCTATGATGTTTCGCACATTTTCATTTGAAACCCTTTGTAATTTCGATTGCTTTTTAACTTATGAAAACTTTTAGGGCAAACATCTGTTGCAGTCTTTTCTCTCTTTTTTCATTCTCATAGTTTCAGAATGAAAAAGTGGAAATCTGGAGTGGAAATGAAATATGTGGAGTGGGAGTGGACATCCTTTTCCTTTTATTTCAGAAAAAGACCCGAATGTAATTTTGCTTTACGGCTTTGAGACAAAAAATTATGTTGCAGATATAAATGACATTAAAATTTGAATAGTTTATGGAAAATTTATTATTCAACTTAACTGTCAAAATATTCTGTACATCTTCAAACCATATTAAATTTTAGTCAACATGAATTGCTCTAAATTGAATCTGAAAGTGCGTATATGCAATAAAGGTTGTATATTAAAAAGTAGCCAATTTTAAAACTTGAAAAAGTGTACTTTTAAAGAAAAATAAGCAAATTTTATATCAAGATATTTTTGACATGACACAAGGAGTAGAAAAAATATTCAAAAAACGAGTTTTAAATTTTTGTTTCATCACCAACTAACATATCCTTTTGTCGAAAGTCATTTTGCTTTTATCGTGTTATTTTAGTATGATTTCTTTTTCATTTCTTGGAGAACCTTTATATTTTGTTAAAATCTGAATCTTGAAACAAGCAAAATCTAAAGAAAAGATTTGGATCTCATATTTACAAAATTGGCTTATGTTACGGATGTTGAAATGTTTATAAAAACGTTTCTGGGAAAGAAATTTTTGTGACATTTTATTTTATATTACTTGCCACGGAGTTAAATTACGGACGATTTTTGCAAGACTGCATAAAAGATTTCAGTATTCCCTTCCGCTTACAATTTTCAAGCAGAAATAAATATCTATCATATATTTTTTAAAACATTAATAAAAAATATACATAAAAGAATGATTTTAATTTGATTTAAAGATATTTTTTTTGTAGTAAAATTAAATGAAAATGATGTTTTGAATATTTCAATATATTAGCTGTCGTTCTAGTTTAGTTTAGTTTAGTTTAGTTATATTAACACCCAGTTTTAAAGCAACACGAGGGCTATTTTGGGACGGACCTCGTAATTTTGAAACATGGTCAGATGACGAGGACGACACTTGAACTTGCACCCCCCTCTCCAAACCACGCCACACCACACCAACGTGAGGACGTTTGGCCTGACAGATTTAACGTGCAAGAAACCCCCTCACACAACGGTTCTTCGGTGGAATCGAGTCTCGTACCTGAAACCCACCGGTTCCGAAGCCGAGACCTTACCACCAGGCCACCGCGGCCCTATATTATCTGTCGGAGTCCTGGCCTAGGGGTAATACGCCTTTCCCCTAATCTGTTAGTCCAGGGTTCGAGTCTTGGTTGTTCTCTACCCAGTGTTCTATATATGATGTATGTGAAACATATTCCTTGTAAGAAGGATTTGTGCCAGCGTATATGAGTCATCTTTATATGAGCAAGAAGCCAGACTTCTGCCCTCGGGAGCTCAGGGGACTTCATCCTTAGAAGCTACTGCACTCTATTTTCGTGGAAAGGCGGAAACGACATCATCGTAATAATAAATGTACTAGATTTAAAGGATTACATTTTAGTAGAAATTGTATGTCTTGGGGTTTAAATGCTTTGTTTGTGTTTGGTGAGGCCATTGTGACCTGGTGGTAAGGTAGGAACAGGAGGGTTATAGCTTCGAGAGCTGATTCCACCGAAGAACCGCCTTGTAAACAGGTCTGGCGCAAGTTAAATCCGTCGGGGCCAAACGTCCTAGCAGTCGACCACAACAAATCCCGTCGATACTGTTACGTTTATACTGGTGGCGGGGTGGTCGGCTGTATGCAAGGAGAAGGGCCAAACGTCCTCCCGCTGCTGTAATGTGGAAGTTTAAAGGGGGGTACTCAGGTGTCATCCTCGTCATCTGACAGCTATTCAAAATTTCTAGGTCCGTCCCAAAACAGCCCTAGTGTTGCTTCAAAACGGGACGTCAATTAAACTTAACTTGTGTTTGGTTTTTTTTGTCGTTAAATCAATCAATCACTGAACAGAAATAAAATTAGTAATATATATCTTTGAATTACATAAAAATTTTCTGAACATCACGTTTTATTCGCTTTGTCATTGGTAGAAAATGAATCACTTGGCCAATGGCGATTGAGGTTTGTTTTGTTAATATTGTTTGAAATATGCAATGGAAATTATCATTCCGTCTTGGTAAGTATTTATATTGCATTTGATACTGAAATGATGCCAAAAAGATTTAAAGTTTGACTAACATCAAATTAACTGGAAATGAGCTTAAAATATTATTTGCTAATTCACTTACGTACACACTATTTGTGGAAATACTAATAAGTAACTTTCTAATTTCTATATATTCAATTAATGGAAATTTTTCGTCTCTCATCTAGGAATCATCTCTATATATCTAAACAATTACAATAAGAAGACTTGTAATGTTTTCATCAGAGGAAGGTACGATCAAAAGATTCTTATGACTAAGCAAGCTCTCACTTTATTAGTATGAATAACAATGATGTGGGGTTGAATTACCTCCATTCAGGACGGAACATATCTCCCTTGAAAGAGACTATGTGTAAATATAGCTGTTAGGATTTAACCTCAGCTTTTATATATGAAGTTAATTCAAATCTGTATTTGATTGCCAAGTAATTTGGCCGTGCAACATATTATCGGCAAGACTTTATTTTTTAGTGAATGTTCCAATCCATATCGTCATTGCCTTTGGAGTAAATAAGAAAGAAAATAGCAAAAAAAGGATTTTTTCTTTAAACGCCAGATAAAAGAAATATACCTGTGTATTTCAGCGTACTATAAAGAAAGTTTCTTATTCGAAACCATCTCTTTTCTACATTTTTTTGAAAAAACATTTTGAAATACATTGATTTGCACCCAATTAAACTATCATTATGAAACATTTCGATTATTTTAACGATTATAACCTTTAATAATTATAATATCAATAGAAAGTATTTGCAAAGAAGAAATGTTAAATTTTACAGATTATTTTCAGAAAGTAGGTTTAAGATGAATCAGAATTTGCTCTGACGACATGACTCATGCCTGGTTATAAATATTTTTTTTCAAAACTCCTTTTCTGAAATGGATTTTTTAATACTCGGGACAAATTGCTGCCTAGCAGAAGTAAGTTTACATTGAATTTGGAACATTTTATTAAAAATTCCTTATTTAACTACGTTCCCAAAAAATTGAAGAATATTTTGTATTTCTACAAGCGCATTAGATTTTATTTAAAACGGATTGCGTTGTACAGAATTTGAAATCCAATTACGCAATTGAAGAATGTATATCAAATAAGTCGAGGCTATGGAATTTTCCTTATAATAACTCTGACTTATTCTAAAGTCGGTTTCAATCTTAAATAAGGCTCGAAATATAATCATGCATATCTCTTCCACAAAACTATAAAAAAATTGAATTTTGGTTTCGTTTTTGAATTATATTTAGCTTTTTCAAAAGTAGCTTTCATAGCAGCATGATTTTATTTTATCATTTTTATGCAAAAATCCTTGTCATATTTCACTCTGTCGTTGTAATATGCTTTTATTTTGCTGTGGTTTGAATAAAAAGAAGCAAAATAACCAAACAGGGTTGTATTTCTTATGTATAAAAGAAGTTGAAAGAAACAAAAATTGAAATGCCTGTAATAAATCCGAAAAAGGGAATATGTCAGATATTATAACAACGTCATAATATATAATATTATTTTAAAAGATTCTATTTCATTTCCTTAGATCATATTTATATGCAATTTAAATTTCTAGATGCAACTTTCAAAGTTATTATATGTTACGAAGGAATATGCTTTTAAGACTTTCCTCCGAAAACTTATTCAGTTTCTTATGAAAACTCTTTAGAAAGATTATTTTAATATGAAACACTTCATGCATGCCACAGAAAAAAACACACTTCTTGTATGCAAAAAGTCTGTAAAAACTTTTAAAATTCATGAAACCCGATAAAATAACGGAAATTAAAAAAAATGGCTTGCAAGACTAGCATTGATAGTTCAGGGATTTTTTTAAAGAGAAAATTAATTCCAAAAACAGCGATGGTACGGATTGCTTCATATAGAATTAGAACGAATGTAGAACGGATTAATTAGATGTGTGTAAATGAGTCAGACTTACTTATAAATACTTATGCTTTTGATTTAGAACCAGTTCAGCCATTATGTATGTGAACAAGGATCTGAGTAGAAAAGATAAAATTTGTTGATGAAGCTGTTTTACATGAGGCAGGAATCCGACTGTTGCATGCCGTTATGTATGTGAACAAGGATCTGAGTAGAAAAGATAAAGTTTTGTTGGTGAAGCTGTTTTACATGAGCCAGGAATCATCGGATGTTGCATGCCGTTATGGATGTCAATAAGGATATGATTAGAAAAGATGAAGCTTTGTTGGTGAAGCTGTTTTACATGAGATGCTCGTCGGTGATCTCAGGGCTTGGCAACAAACTGAGGATCATTTGGCGACGTGGCTACAAAATATATACTACTAGAAACTTCCAGAAATTTAGCAATTGAGCCAATAGGAATCGAGATACGCCTGATTGGCCCAGAAGTTTTTATATCTGACTTCGGGAACTATAGAAGGCAGGTAGTCTCCAATCGAAATCCTGCTTGAAATGAGTCGTAATCTTGTGTGTACGGCAGATAGTTGGATCAGTCCAGCGAACCGAAAGTATGGAATGAAGCTGAAACGATTGTTGAATTGACCTGTGTGGGGAATCCTCGTGTTTATTGTAGAAATAGCATCGAGTCGTATGAGGAAAGGTCGGACGTGTAGTAATAAGTCAGCAGTTGGATACAGCTAAAGCGTGGAGACAGTAAATAAGTCTAAGGGAACATTTGAAGATTGTAAATAATGATTTAAGTACAGTATTGATGGTACCAAGTAATCTCAAAACCCTGAAGGATATGATGTTAAAGATTGATAGTTTCATTCCAACTGGGGAGAAAGACAGCTATTTACTACCTCGAAAGGAATGTTAGTTTGACTGTTCGGTCAATGTAAGGTTGGAAAATACTTATTCAGCTGTCGACCACAACAAATACTGTCGGTACTGCTACGTTCAGTGGTGGCGGGGTGGTCGGCTGTATACTAGAAGAAGTAGACAGTGGATAATTGCAGGAACTGGAGAGACCATAGAGTAAAGCTAAGAGTATTTCTACTTCCTGCTGAATTCTGTCTGGCCGCTTTGTGTGCTGTCTTTGTTATTACTAACAATTACAGCTTATGGGTTACTGTCCATTGTAGTGTGCTCTGATCATCTTGGCTGAATATTTGTTTTATTCATATTTAATAAAAGTCGTCGCCTGTCACTAATGGATTGTTTATTTCCTCGACCAAAAAATTGGAAAGAACTCCGGAGTACCTGTAACAATATATAACGATACGATTGAATTATATGTTGGAGATTTATATTTTACACGTTTAATTTTGAAAATTATACGTTAGTTGAATCACATGTTACACACGCATGGGGAGAGAGAGAAAAAGAGATTTAACGTATAAAATTATCTTAAATTTGGAAAGAAATCCATGAAAAGGTAAAGTCATCTATCAGTCTCTATTTTAATGAAAATGTAAGCAAAATAATTTAAAAAAGAAATAATTTAGATGTATGATATTTGGTATGAGATTTTAGGACAAAAATTGCAGCTCTAATTTGGATTTTAATAAAGTCCAAAATGAAGAATTGAAAAATATTCAATTGTTTTTCCGTTTTTTTATATTAACCTGATCCAGTGATTAATCGATAGAAAACTCATCAAGAATAGTATGCCAGAAGTCTTTTTCCCAACGAATCGGTCACAACAAATCTGTCTATATTGCTACGTTTTGTGGTGTCGGGGTGGCCGGCAGTACGCAAGAAAAATGTCTTTTTTCGAATAACAATATAAATTTCAATAACAAACTTCATAATATAAAGTATACCATTTCATCCTGGCCTTGTTTACTAGGGCAAGAGTTAGACGTCAAATTCTCTAGACTCCGCATTGGTCACACTCGTTTCACTTATAAACATTTTTTATTCGGTGATAGAGCTCCTTTCTGCTCTAGATGCCAACCGATTTTAACTGTTCTTCATCTTTTAATTGAGTGTCCTAATTTTGATCGTCATCGTTTTCGATTTTTTTTTATGCGTCAAAAGTGGACATGCAAATACTGGTGCAGGAACATCCACACAGAAACCATTTTATTACCTTACCTTAACCTTAAAAATTCAAACCATAAATTTTTAAAAGCCATTGGTTTTTATCATTTTATTTAAAATTATTACTTGTTGCCAATTTTTTACAATGTTCGGATACAGTTTCAGTTTATTAATCAGTTTTTAATCAGTTTAAATTTATTAAAAAATTTATTAATCATTTATTAATTTATTAATCAGTTTTATTAATCAGTTAAATATTTTAATTTATTATCAGTTTCTAATTTTACAGATTTTTACATAAAAATGCTTTTTATATTTTAAACATATGACTGATCACGGCTCTGGCACCACAAACTCCAGACAAATACAAACCATATGATTGCCGCAGTCAGATAGGGCCCTTGCGCCACAAAATCCCACTTTCCATCCATCCTAACTACAATTCACCAATGTTATGCAAGTATATTTATTAACGAGAATGCGATGCTCAAAGATGAGAAGAAGATTTCGGAAGCCCAATCTTTCTAGTTGTCGTTTTGGTTTAGTTTAACATTTTTAACATATGGCCAGATATGGATCTAGAGCCACTAAATCCCATTATCCATTCATCCGAACTACAGTACACCAATGTTACGCAAATATATTTATTAACTAGTATGGAATGCTCGAAGAAGAGAAGGAGAAGATTTCGGAAGCCCAATCTTTCTAGCTATCATTTTGATTTAGTTTAGCATTTTTTCCGTCTATTTTAAAGCAATACTTGCGCCTATTTTGGAAGAGTCCTCGTACATTTGAGCCTGCATCAAATGATAAGGAGGCTAGCAGAGCTGGAGGCCCTTCTACTAAGTTCCGCACCTCACAAACTCGGGGACATTTGGCCATGAAGGAATTAACGAGCTCCAGACCGGCTAACACGACGGTTAATCATGAAATCTGACCTCGAAATCCTTCAGTTCAGCAAACTGGTCAACATTAACCGCAGTATCAGTTGTATTCAAAAGCTAAAAATAGAGGCTAATCATTATAAATCAAAGGTGTGGCGACATCTTAATAAGCCAGTAACTACCACTAAACATTAGTGGCCATTTTTGTATGGTGGATAAGTTACTGGCTTTCAAACCCGAACATCGCATTCGATCCTTGGTGGAATTAACCTACGTACTGGCACAATTCCGCCAACACCTACGCCAAATTGATGACCTCGGACGTGATGAATTTTCAACAGACCTACTTGACGCAGCAACACAAAGCCATCAGACTCACTTGACGCACCAACGCAAAGCCGTCAGACTCACTTGACGCAGCAGCAACGCTCATATACTAGCCATAACGCTTGGCGTAATAAAATCGTTCATCTCTCAAGCGAACAAACTGGTAGGGGAGTAATGTGGTGACATCTTAATAAGCCAGTAACTACCACTAAACATTGGTGGCCATTTTTGTATAGTGGATAAGTTACTGGCTTCAAACCCGAATATCGCAGGTTCGATCCTTGGCGGAATTCAACCTACGTACTGGCACAATTCCGCCAACACCTACGCCAAAAAAGGCTTATATCTATAATAAATCGGATACCACATATCTTTAATTCATGTTAAACAAAGTGGAAGATAACAAATGCACAGTATCGAACATTTTTTTATTTATTCTATTTTTCTATTGTCACGATTTGAACAGAACATACATTTTGAAATTCTTATGATTAACCCATTTATGCCTACTGTTCCATTTTGGAACATCCCTCACATAAAAGTTATTTTCATTATATTTTTTTACCTAACATATACAAATTTCATGCAAAATTTTAAATTTTTTAAATTTAGGCATAAATGGGTTAAGTGAGATTAATTTTGATATTGATCATCCATTTTCATCTCATGTCAGTAGACCAAGTTTCATCAATCTAGATAGCTGGAGTTTTTGTGCTCACATCCAATTAGATAAGCAAACCGATGACAAGTCTTTAAGTAACAGATTTAGTCGATTTTATTCATTTATTATCTTATTATTATCTATAATCTAGTAATTTATTATCTAATTATTTATAACCATTAAAATTATCTGTATTCATAAAAAATTATTGAAAAATGTATAGAATATCCTTAACTGAATTGTAAGCAAAAAATTCCGCTAGTGAAAATTGTGTATGGAATAATTATTTAGTAAACATAACTCTTTCATATATATTTCTCAAGGCAGAGATAGCATGATTGGTAGGGATCTAAGTCGCTTCCCTCGTAGTGAGATCGATCTCCTCTGGGAGAAGAATCTCTGGTGACTGGTGCCCATATAAATATGTTGTGGTCACAAAGTCCTCCATGTCGAGAGTAATACAATTGAAGGTACTGGTTCAGAGGTGATCGTTCTCTGATTCAGGTCTAAATTACTATCTGTGGATTAGTTAATGAAAAGGTCTGAATGAAGTCCGCCCCGTAAAAAGGGTTTTGCCGCGTGAGTAGCTAAGTCGTACTCTTTGCCCTAGATGGCGCTACTGAAAATAAACAAGAGATGCATAATTCTTATTAAATCGCAATGGCTCTTTAATCATCAGGCTCCTCAATAACAAGTAAAATTAGAAACAACAACACAACATTATTTTCATTATTAGAGTTTTTTAAAATTATTTTCTAGAGTTGTTTCTGAATCAGCTATAGAATGTACAATTTTTTTTCAATAAATTGTATTAGAATCAACAGCAGCATAACATTATTTTCATTAATAGAGTTTTTTGAAATTATTTTCTGAAGTTGTTTCCGAATCAATTACAAAAAGACGAATATCTTCAATAATTTTATTTCGCAAAACTGTTAAATAATTATCTCTATGTGCATGTCTTGTATTTGAATTTCTGTATCCAGAAATGTTTTAAACCTTAAATTTTGTTTTCAATACATTAGCCAAATTTATGATAATACTGATTTCTTTTTTGAGACCCAATATATATTTTTTAAATGTCAAAAGATTTATTACGATTTTTATTAAAAGAATAAAGACAGCTTTAACCTCACAACGAAGAAGAATATTCATTTTATTGCCGTACAAGCAAAAAAAAAAAAAAAAAAAAAAAAAAAAAAAAAAAAAAAATATGAATATATAATATGTAATCCCTTTATGCAATCGAATCCCTAAATGTAGGAAAATGATTTATATTTCAAGAACAGAATTAAGTTTCATTATAAATGGATCGCACTAAAATGAAATTGAAAGCAGGTTTATATAATAACGGTTGAATATAAAAGAAGGTACAGACACATTTTTCACAGCTCAAGATAGCGATTTTTTCGGCAGAGAAACGGCGTTTAATAATAGATGTTCGTCTTTTTATTTTGAATGCGACCTAGAAAAATTTTTATGATTTCTTCGCGTAAATTTTTTTGTAAAACTATATTTTTCTTTCTATAATAGTTTGCATTGCAAGTTTGGTATGCTGTTATGTTCATGCTGTAACTTCGTTATTTATGATTGAACGTTATTAGTTAGAGAAAGGTTTAATATTTTATTATAGTTCGATAAAGAAATAAAAACAATAAAAACTAAAAACTTTTTACTTATAAAAAAAGGCTTGGATCGCATATTTTAAATTTTACGTAGAAACGTTTGCGTCAAAGAAGTTTCTTCGTTACTAAAAAACATTTATGATAATATCTTGCACTTTTAATTTTCCCTACCGACAATCAAGAAATTATTTTTTATTTTGTTGAAATGTAGATATTAAATATTATTACAAATATAGTAAATATTGTTACAAATATGTTTCTTCTTAGCATAATTATTAAAATCCTTGGAAAGACCGTTTTACGAATAGCTCTATACGGTCCTGATCGGCTAACGCTTCAATAATCTCAAGAGTTTGGCTACAAACTCGATGACTTGGCAACGAATTTGGTGACAGAATATTTCAGCTAATGAGAACTGAGATATGCCTCATTGGTTCAGAATCTTCTAGGCTCAACTCCCGAGAACTATAAAAGGCCAAAAGTCTCAAGCTATAGTTTCTCGGAGTGGTGTATTGAGCCATAGAAAAAGTCAACAGTGAATAGTCGAACCTACAAGCGTTGTGTGATTGCTGTATTAGGCTGTGTGCTGAGTCCTGATATTTATCATGAAAGCAGCAACGTGCCGTGTATTGAGTAACTATTCAAGTAGTAGTATGCTGGCAGCAGCTAAAGCTAGGAGACAGTGGAGAATTACAGGCGTTTGGAGATGCCATAGAGTGAAGCTACGTGTATTCCTCACTTCTGTTGGATTCTGCCTGACCGCTTTGTGTACTGTGGCTGTTATTGCTACACTTAATTACGTGTGCGCTACTATTTGTAGTGGTATGTTACTGTGCGCTGTCTTATGTTTGTTTCAGCTGTATATATATCATCTTTGCATTAGCGTCTGGTGGCCGCGGTGGCCTGGTGGTAAGGTCTCAGCTCCGGAACCGAAGGGTTTCAGGTTCAAGACTCAAAGAATCAAAGAACTGACGTATGTGGAGGATCTCTTGCATATTAAATCTGTCAGTCCAAATGTCCTCCCGTTGGTGATGTTTGTTGCGGAGAGGGGGGTGCCAGCTCAGGTGTTTTCCTCGTCATCTGACTGTAGTTCAAAATATCGAGGTACGTCGTGAAATAGCCCTCGTGTTAATTTACAACGGGACGTTAATATAACTACACTAAACGAAACTTGCATTAGTGTCTTTGTGTTCAATAAAATTCACCGTCATTTGTTACTGATGCCTGTTGTGGTGCGTTTATTTCATCTACCAACAAATCGACAATAGAAACTTTTTTCAACCAATACTTGGCTAATTTTTTATTTTCTATTTTACTTAGATAGAGCTGATGATGAAGATGTCGTGCACGCGTTTCCACGTAAGGGGGTGCAGTAGCTTCTGAAGGTCGAGAGCCCTCAGCACCTATAGGGCAGAGTTCTGACTTTTAGCTCATATAAAGATGACACGCACATTCACTCACACAAATATTTTTTATTTGGAAGGGGGACGCATTCGCAAGTCTGTTGCACACTAAATCCGTCGGACCAAATGGCCTCGAGATGGTATGATGTGGAGATGGGAGTGACAGCTCAGGTGCCGTTCTCGTCATTTGACTTTGGATCAAAATGAAGAGGTCAGCGCCAAAATAGCCCTAGTGCTGCCCCACAACAGGAAGTAAATATAACTAAACCTAAACTTCTTATCAACCTTTTGTTTACAAGCAATTTTCTGTATATAAATTGGATTTCCAATGAAGCTGCTTAGTTTATTGCGCTATATTTTATTTAAAAACCATCCAAAACCATTCAATATGAGTGAAATCAAAAGTCTAACTGTAAAGTAAATCTGAGAATTTGGATTTTTTAAAAAACCTTTCATACAAGAAATGATTATTGAATCCTTTGAAAATGGTTTTCATAAATTACTGTATTCAAATCAATTTAAAAAAAAATCGACCACATTAAATATTGTTGCAAAGGAATTGAACTGAAATAAATGAAAGAAGGTTTATAGAAAAGTAGCTTCATAAAATATAAAACATATAAAAGGCTGCTGCAGTTTACAAAAATTGAATCGATGATTTTTCATCAACAAAAACTGATTTTATATTAAATGTTAAGTTTGAATTTTGAATAAGAAGGGAGCAAGCATTGAAGAAAAACTAGCTTTAAATTTTCATTTTATCTATAAATTATATTTCCTTTTCTCAGAGGCAGTTTGAAATACAAGGTTGGCTTTCGCTCTGTTACTTTTTTTAAGGAATCTGTTTTTCTTCTTATATAAGTCTACGTTGCTCGTAAGTTAGGAAATGGGTTCATATTTTATTACAGTTGAAAAAATGTAAAATAATGGGAAGGGTTTTATACTTGTTATCTACAGAATTGGTTTATTGGTTTATTTTTTTAAAAACCTCCCTGGAAACATTTCTGGCAAAAAATGTCTTACTATATTATTTGCTTTCTTTGCGTAGAATATCCTTTTTGAGTCTCTAGTTCGTTTTAAAATTTTATTTTAAATGTAATCTTAGTACCATAAAGAAATATCGAGAATCATTTTATAATGAATGCATTTTTAATGAAAATCTGTTATGCAAAGTGAAGAATTCTATAGGCAATCAAATTTTCAATATAGATAGTCTTTCAAATGATAAGAAAAATTTCGAAGTAATAGGAATCTACAGACCTGTTTTCAGCTTTTGAATTTAACTATGCTTAGTGGCTCCACTGTTTAAATAAACTACAGGGAGACCTAAAAATTCCCCTAACACAGAATAACCATTAAGTCCAATGTGTACTGTGAGGCACATGGAAGACTACGCGGGTCCATCAAGTACAAAAGACCGGGGTTACTTATTGAGGGTTTGATTCTGCTCCATGATAACGCACGCCCTCACATCTCCAGGGCCACACGCGGAACTGGACTAGTTCATGTTGGAGCAGTTCGACCATCCGCCCTACAGAATAGATATGCCACTCAGCGAATTTCCCTGTGTTTGGTTGTCTGAAAAAACATCTGAAAAGGAAGCATTTCAACTCTGATGGCGAACTCAAGGATGCTGTGAAGGACTGGATCTCCTCACGGTCACAGGAATTCTGGGAACAAGGAATTCATCGGCTAATCAATCAATGGGATAGTTGCTCTCCCCTCTTTGGTATATAGTTTGAATAAAGTCTTCATTTATACCCTCAATGCCGTTTCGTATTTGTTGATTTGAACAACCCTTATGTTTATTTAAAGTAAGCGAATTTAAAATTCCATATTTTCCAGTTAATTTTAGTGATAGTTATTTTAACGTCCCGTTGTAAAGCATCACTAAGGCTATTTGGGGACGGACCTCGTCATTTTGAACCACAGTCAGATGACGAGGATGACAACTGAGCTTGCACCCTCCTCTCTACACAACACCAACGGGAAGACGTTTGGTCTGACGGATTTAACATGCAAGAAACTCCCTTACACGACTGTTCTTCGGTGGAATCAAGTCTTAAACCTGAAACCCTCCGGTTTCAAAGCCGAGATCTTACCACCAAGCCACCTAGGCCCATTTTATAATTAAACTAATGTTTCAATTTCAGATATAAGAGCAGTTTTGAAGTGAATCTACTCTCTTTGAATCCTGATCGAGTGACGAAGATTAGTCATCCAGATTCTACATCATGATTTAAGAATGAAATTTGATCCAAACCTGCAGAAACTTTCCATTACGACAGGAGAATCTAACAAGAACGAGTTAAGAGATCGCAATCTATGGATCAAGAAATGGAGATTACGTAAGTAAAGGAATATTAAAAAAAGAATAATGATGAGGTTGTCATATTCGCATTATCTCGAAAAACGGATGCAGTAGCTTCTGAGTGCAAGTTTCCCTCAGAAATCTGACTTCTAACTCATACGAAAATGACACTCACATACCCTCTCACAATCCCGTTTTATAGGGGGGGGGCTTTTCCAAACACCTCACAGATGGAACTCAGAGGCAGAACAACCATTTCCTTACTAGGACTCTAACCCGGGACGCCGAAATCAAAGGGAAAACGCCCTACCCTTAAGCCAGGGCGCAGGCCCCTAAATGGATGCATGCGCTAATTGCTTGAAGTCGTAGGCTAAAACTTGTTTGAAAATTATTATTTTAAAGTTTTAGACATAAAAGAATTTTATTATTTTTTATTAATCAATGGCAATTAAATAGCAAGCACTGACATGCTGCACGCGAAAATAGCTTACTAAAAATGTTCGAAAGTTACTTTGACGTTAAATCTTACAGCCGGTATAAGGGCAGCTAGTCTTCCCCTTGATTTGGGCGTCCCGAGATTGAGTTCCACTTCTGGTAGGGTTGTTCTTCTGTGTTCTATCTGTGAGGTTTGTGAATGGGTCCCTAGGAAAAAGAGGCTGTGCAAAAGAATGTGACACTTGTAGTACCTAAAGGTGGGTTCACACGCGGCCAACTATTGCACTCAGGCAAGAATGTCACGCCTTCTTTAGGAAAATCGCGAGACCCCCACAGATAGTAGCAAATAGTTTTTTCATCAGGACAAACGTTTTCAGTTGTCCCAATGACGTTATCTCAAATGTTCACAGAAGGACTATGCAGGAAATAGTAGAGGGCAAATGATTGCGTGCTATTGTTGACCTCGTGTGATCCCTGCTTAAGTCGTAGTCTTCACCCCAGTTGACTCTACTAAAAAAACAAGAAACACTCATTCAGCTTAAATCGCTGATTGATAACTATCAGCAGCTTTGTAAAATGCCATAAGTTACAACAAAAATTTACAACCTCAAGAAAATCCTTCAAATTGAGTGTTCGATGATTAATAGGGGAAATAAAAGATATCATTTCCATCATATAGTGCAATAGACTATCTAAAATGTGCTTCTACCATCACTCGATTTGGGACTTTGGAGAATGATGTTGGATTACAATGTTTGCAAATTTTACGTTCTGTCCATCTGATTAGATAACATTTTTGGTCGTCGTTGCAATGTGACTACTTTAAGCTAAATCTTTTCTCAGTAGCTTCTGAAGACTAAAACCTTGAAGTAGAAGTCTGAATTCTAGCTCATATGAAAATGACGCCCATACTCGCTTGCACAACTTCTTTTTACAGGGGAACTCAGGCACACATCTCAAAGATAGAACACAGGGTGCAGGAGTCTTGCATAAGGGTATCTTCCTTATGATCTGGGCAACTTGTGTTCGAGTCCCGGTTCGAGCAGGATCGTTATTCTGTGTCCTATCTGTGAGTAGTGCGAATGTGCACGCCTGTAGTAAAGTTTTCACACGCACTGGGTACAGTGAATAGGCAATCATGGTCGAAAATAATTTCTTAACACAATTTTAACATATATTTAACATTGAAGACTCGACACGAATAACACTCCACGCAGCACTTCTAAAGGGTTTCTACATAATTCTAACTTAAGAACGGAGATGCGCGCTAACATGCTTTGCGCATGCGCAGCTAACAAGCTTCTCGTCTAAAATTCCCTAAGGGAGTATCGTCGGCTGCTTATCAGCATGTTACAGCAGGACGGTAGATGAATTTTACTCTTGTAAAAAGGATTTGCGCAAGAGAATGTGAAGCATGAAGTAGCTAAGCTTTAGTCTTGACCTTAACAGGTGCTACTGAAAAAACAAGCGACGCTAATTTAAGCTTAAATTGCTGACAGCTTTCTGTCAGCGGACTGTGCCATAAGTAACAACAACAACAGAATACCCATGACAGAGCCAGAACTCGAACCGGAGACGCCTAGATTATGGGGAATAAGCCCTACCTATAGGCCAGGTCACCGACAGTAGATAACACTCGAAATTTGAGATTCAATTTTCAATAGACTTCCTACAGAATCAAAATTATAAATTTTTATAAGTAATTGAAGTAGATAGAAATTTAGCAAATCAAATCATGTAAAATGTTGCGAAGTTTTTGTGTCTTGATGCTTCACTAGAATATAATAAAATCTCGCTCTGTTAAAAAAATTGCCGTAAAAAATTGTCGAAAGGAGGCAGCTATTTGAAACCTTTTAAGAATCTTTTAACTCCCTAATAAAATCACCCCCCGTTCTCTTCTGCTTTCGCATATCTTATTTTGACGTCAGGGCGATTTAGTCCCCTCATTTTTCATGGAGGTTTTAAATTCGTAAAAGATGGATCACGACAAGCTTCGGGAGCAAAATAATAACACTAACGCGCCAACACGGGGGCAAGAGGATTTGAAAAAGAAGGGGGTGGGGGCTGAAAAAAAAACTCTGACACTTAACTGCCAAAAGCTCCGAGGCCTAGGATTAAAGGGGAAGTGAGTAATGAGGGGTTGTAGGAAAAAAAAAATCGACAATCCCCCTATTAAATTTCGCTCATATCGCACTCTTATAAAAATGGAACAATAGATTTCTTTAGTGGGAGGGTTGGAATTCCCCTTTTTCTGTCTTCTTCTCTTGCATAAATCTGTTTTTGAAAGGCGAAGGATATTTGTCCCCTCTAAAGGAGAAACAATATCCTTGAAATGTATCGCGTATCGATATTAGATTAACAGAACCACACCGCCGCTGCGATTGCTAAGTGATTTCATGAATATGTTTTATCACCTTTCATGGGGGTTTTAATGTAAATTTTAAGATGGGGTACACATTTCAATAAATTAGATTTGCTGGCTGCATTTTAAAATCCTTTCTAATATTCTTCGACCGCAATAAAGTGATGTATATTAGTGACGAGCATGTTAAGAAGAAAAGGTGATGGGCTAATGAAATAAAATGAAAACGAAAAATTTGTCTTGAAACGATGTCGTTGAAATGATTAGAGCTTAAAATTAAGAAAAAATTAATAAGTATGCCTTTTACTTTCTCGTATATGAAGTAGAAAAATAATTAAAAGCGAAAATATTGTAATAGTAAAAATTAAGGTCTCGAGATTTTAATGAATTAATGCATATACATGGAATTTAATATACACAATTAATATATACAATTTCAAAATAAATTCTCCGAAATCGATTTCAGATAATTTGCTATGAATGAATTGAAAAATATTTGTATGAATATTTAAAAATTATATATGATTTACTTTATAAAAAAAACATCATTTTATGAATTTATCATAGTATCAACACAAATCTGCTAATAAAGTTATATTATAAAAGGTTAATTGTAAATGTGACCGAAAAAAATTTCAATTTCTACATTGTATATTTATAGGTCAGAACTTACAGAAAAAAGAAATTCATAACAATGAAGTCTAGTGATCGTGAAGGATATTCATCTGCACAACAACAGACATCTTTTCGAACAGACGAACTTCTTTCGTACAGATTTTTTCACAAAATTATATATTAACAAATTTGATGAAGACTTTATACCAAGTTTCTGTCATTTAGCTTCAGACGTTTTTGAAATGTCTTTGTCACAGACAAGCAGACAGACATTTTCCAAAAATGTGCTTTTCGAACTCAGAGAAGTCTAAAACGTGGATATTAGTTAAAACCCCTGGTTGTAATTTCTTGACAATTACAGTAATGTTGTTGCTGTTGTGTTGTGACTTATGGAACTTTACATGTCCGCCGGCAGCTAAGTCCCAGTGATTTAAGTCTAGTGAGCGTCTGTTGTTTTTTTAGTAGCACAAAGGGCATACCAGCTCCGGTGTTATCCTCGACATCTGGCCGTGGCTCAAAATGACGAGGTCCTTCCCAATATAGTCATAATGTTGCTTTACAACCGGACGTTAATATAACTACACTACGTATTTCAGAGAGTAAAAATCTTGAAAGAAAACAACTAACGTCTTTGATAACTTATAATTCATCGCATCCTTTATTCTAAAAATATTCCTTATGAAACAGACGGTTTTTTAAATTTCTTAACCCACTTATTCTTTTCTTGACAATCCAAGACGTTTGCGCAATTTATCAGCATTAAAATGCAGCAGGGGAGGAGGAAACAAAGGTAAACAATAAATTTCCTCTGCAACACGCGATTGGAAGTTAAATAAATTCACAGTCTTGTTTATCCCCTCCAGGTTTGTGTTAACGAAGTTTTCCCTGCTTTTTTCTGCATCCCTCTACGACCATTTTTCATCGAGAATTTCGGCCGGAGCAAAGCAAAATATCAACCTCTTTTACCTTTTTTTCCTCCTCATTTCGGCTTTGGAAACAAAAGTCGTCTTTGGTTATATTTTTTTTGTGTTTCGTTTGAAGACTTCTATTTAAAAGGTTCCTTATCGTCTCTAGCTTCTTTCTTTCCCCCTTACTTCTTCGGTTTCTCAAATTTTTGAAGCGAAAGTGATTCCTAAGTAAATGCAGTTTTGGGTTGTGTTATTTAAAAGTCTTTAGTTATTTTGATTTAAAGTTGGTAAGCTGTCTCTTTGAAAAGAAAAAAAATGACATTTTTTGGATTGAGTGATATTTTTTGAATATTGTCTAAACGGATCAGTGAATTGAAAATGGGTAATATGTATTCAAATGTTATATAACAGATTAATTTCCTTTCGAAT